>JBBMKD010000044.1:13372087-13383285 GCA_037834095.1 Argya squamiceps
GTAGAATAGTATAAAAGGGAGACACATCCCAAAAATAAAGGAGTCATCTTCAGCCTTCTGAAGCTCAGAGTCTGTGTGGTTGTGGTGTAAAACAGCATCATATGGGAACCTAAAACCTGGACTGAGCAAGAATTCAAGTGCACATGAATTTTTCTGCTCTTTTGTATCAAAACCTTGTAGCCTTGGACACCAGGTTTAATCCATCAAAATTTTCAGCACCAATTTGCTCTGTTGAACACAGAGGGCTGTGAAAGTTTTAATGAGCAGACCTGCAGGAATGTTACTTGTGGCAAGGACTGACTCCTCACAAACCTGTTGGTGTTGTGGTAACTGGGTTAAAATTCACAATATTGAAAAACCTACAGAACCCAGTTGAGCTTTGTAACACAACAGATAAAAGCCAACACCACACTGATGTGGCCACCAACAGCCATCTCACCTTTCAGGCTGTGGGAGTGGGTGTGGGGCTTTTAATGAGCTTAAAACAGGGGAAAGGCAAATATTTGGTTCACAAAGAACATTTCCTGGCTGTAGCTGGAATTTCTCCTGCAGGAATTCCTCCTGTCACTGTGAAAATCACTGTTTTGTTCCCAAATCCCAGAGAGGCGAGGGATGAGTCCACAAACAGGGCAATGGAGAATTCAGCTCACAGTGGAATTATCACTCTGGGGTGTTCTGCAGGCTGATTCTTTCCACGGGAACTCCCTTTGAAGCCCCACACCAAAGGTGGCTCTGAGCTGGAGGCACCTAATTAGAGAGACACTAATTAAACAGCAGCCCCTGCCATCACAGCCCAGCACACTGACATGACACACGTGCTCCCAGCGAAGGGCAAAACCAGCCACAAAAACAACCAGCCCTGGAAGGGGCTGACAACTCACACTGCAGTGCTTAAATCTGGATTTAAATCTGCTCTTCACAACCTGCCGGGGTGGGGACACAGAGCCCCGAGCCTGGGGACACCAGGTGACAATGCAGAGCTGCACGAGGGCAGGGTGGGGCTGGGGGAACAAGCACAGGCTGTTGTAAATTGGAAAAAAGCAAGTGTCAGTCTCCTCTGTGCGGCTGTAAAGGTTCTCTGGGAAGTGTCTTTGTCAGGAAATACAGAAAACATGGTGTAATAATAAATGTTATTCCAAACCCCCAACCTTTCTTGTTGGTTTCAGTGCTGGCTGCTGAGAAGAGACTGATGAAACACCTCCAAGTCTGCTGTCAATGGATTGTTTCCACTTAAGAGAGAGGAAACAAATGGATTAAAAAGGAAAGATGCCAGGGATAAATATTTTAGTAATCTCAGTCGCAAACCTGTCGTATTACAGGGATTACAGTCCATTAGGATTGTACAAAATCCATGGCAAAGCTGGTATGTAATTCAGCCCCACCTCAGTGACAGAATCCTCCTCGTGTGGTTCAGGAATTTGCTAATACTGAAAACATCCCTGAGAGCTGCTTGTCCCAACAGGGCTGATCTGGGGAAAACCTGAAAGCCAGCAGGGACTGAAATCTCCTCCTGAGAGGAGTGCATGGGGAGGGGGAGAGTGGGAGCAGCTTCCCCTGGAGGGGATTTCCCTGACACCTCATCCTCTGCTTTGGGAGCTGTGGGGTTGAGCAGCAGCTGCCATGGGCACAGTGCCACATCTGGGCCACACCTGGCACATCTGGGCCACACCTGGGCCACTCCTGGCACATCTGTGCCACACCTGGCACATCCAGCCCCAGCCCCTGCACAGGGCACAGCCACCAAGGGGTATCTGCACCAGCAGCAGGGCAATAAATCAGCCCCAAGGTTTTTTTTCTGCTAAATAAAGAAATATTTCCTCTTCCAAAAATACCCGCCTGGCAGTCTGGGAGTGACTGCCAGAGGAGATCTACTAAAATGGTCCAGGCTGAAAAAGAGAAAGAGGAGAAAATAAATGTGACAGGCCCTGCTGAAGGCTGGTTTGGAGACCTTCCCTGCAGGGAGCTGAGTCTGACAGAGCCAGCACTGGACTTGTGCATGTTGTTCAGGGCTGCACCCAGTAACTTCCACCCCACCTGCCCGGGAAATCCGCTCTGAGGGGAGAGAGAGCCCACGAACAGCACTGGGGAATCCAGCACAGGCAGTGTCACCCTGATTTTTCAGCCTTCTGAAAAAGTCTTCAGTTTTCATTCTTGGACTGCAGCTCTCTCAGGAATTGTAAGGAAAACAAAGGGTGATGTTTGGTAAAGAACACATTCCTTCCAGAGGGAAGGACAAATTGATGGACTTCTGAGTTAACCACTGGGGTCAGAGAGGTGTTATTCTCATCCCCCCACCCCTGATCAAATTCCAAACCCTATTTAAACCCCAAACCATAATAAACTCTCTCATTTTCTTCTCCCTTCTCCACCTGACAGGTGAGTGTGGTTCCTTTGTGTCCTCTGAGGACAGGGTAGGGCTGTGAGGAAATCCCACCTGGATCCCAGCCCTGGTGGGGCAGCTGGAATGAGCTCCTGATGTCAAATGTTCATTAACTTTGTCCTTGAAGCCACGTTGGGCTGAAACGTGGAATGTGGGTCACTGGGTGTGCTGCTGCTCATCAGGAATTATCATATCTGGTTATGCACTGACTGATCAGTGCCAGGGCACTGCCTTGAGATGTGTCTGCTCAGAGCAGGGATTTAATTAAAGCTGAGGCTGCTGCTGATGGTGGTGATGCAGGAAAAGACAATCACCTGCTGGAAACCAGACATGGCTAAGTGCAACATGAGACAAAACTGGAATTGATAGCAAAACAGCATTTAAAGAAACAGAATGCAAGTTAAAATAAGATCTTAGCTCGTTATTTCAATAATTCATTTGTCTCTCCCAAAGTCAAAAGGAAACCTGGTCTGCAGGATGTGATTTGCAGCACACACTCAAACTAATGATAATACAGCAATATGGGAGAGTCACATTTTCAACTGTTCCCTCATTCCCCAACACAGCTGCAGAGTGGGCCTATCTAGCCCATGAGGTAATAGGATATTTTGGTTTTGGATAATTGGACTTGAGCAAACAAGAGAGTCAGAGGATGGAAAAAAAAAGGACTTAGAATTCAGAATTTCCTAGATTTTACCCATGGCTCAGAGACTGAGGACAAGAACTCCATGTGGATTTTAAAAAGCTCTTCTGCATGCCCTCTCCAAATGACTGTGTCTATGCAAATTGTCAGCTCTCATTTGCACTGGCTGATTTGAATGAAATCGGGCACAAGTCAGCTCAGAATTAATTCCAGCAAGACACTTGAAAAGTTCTCACAAGTTTCAGGTTCTGTGAAGTCACTTTGAAAGAGAAAACTCTGCAAGTCCCACCAGCATCCTGGACTCCCACAGGTCACAGAGGAGGTTTCACCAAGGAAATAATTCCAGGGAGAATTCATCAGCTGGGGAGGGAATTCCTGCACTCCCACCCTGGCCCTGGAGCCCTCACCCTGCTCTGCTGACACTGCTGGGCTTTTTGGTGGCCTCACAGCAGAGAACATGAGCTCTGCAAGGGTCAAAGTTCCTGTAACACATTCCCAAGTTCTGTAATGCATTTGCTTTGTAGTTTTTCAGGAACTATCCAAATCCCATTTCCCTAAACACAGAAAACTCCCACTTTTGCATGTTCTTCCCTGCCCAGAAATTTGCAAACCTCATTCTCATTTCTACCCCTGAAGAGCTCCCCATCCTATCTCCTGATCTTGACCATCATTTGTCTCTCCTTCCTCATCTTTTCCTCTTAACATTCCCCCAATAAAAACATTTATTTATAAATGGAACTTCTCAGTTTGTTAACTTCTTTCTGGCTGACTCAGAATTCCTGTCAGAAATGTTGGCTGTTGCCATTGCCACAAGCAGGAGCTCCCTCACCTGTGTGTGAGCTGATGTGAAAGCAGCAGCTCCCAAAACCAGCTCCAGGACTGGGAGAACAGCCTTGGAGAGCTCTGCACTGCAAAGCTGCCCCTGCTCCTGCTGGGAACTGCCCCTGGACTGCACTCAGGAGAAGATTTATGGAAACAAAGCACCTTCTGGAAGTAATATGGCTTATTCTGAGATCTGTTATGGATGCCACAAGTGTTCCCAGCCTTGAATAAACCATTTCACATTTTTTAACTACCTGTCTAGGAATCCTGAATTAAGACACAGACATAATAAATAATTTATTGTGCAGACCAGGAGCAAATATCTATATCACACCCTTTGGTTTCCAAACACTTCTTGCTGAGCAAAGCCACGTGGTTTAAAACAGCTTTGCAATATTCCCCAGGGTCTCAAAATCCACTTCTGTGGATGAAGCTGAGTGAAGTCTCTGTCCTGAGTGCAATCCCGGTGGGTTCAGCTCTCTCTGAGCACTGGCAGGGTGTGTGTGGGTGATGCTCACTGCCACTCTCTACCTGCCTGCAGCACCTTCTCCTCTCCCCCACTCTGGATCAGGATTTCAGGCAATCACTTCTTTTGCCTCAACAGCTTCAGTTTCCAGCTCCAGAGGAACACAGAGCAATTCTGACACGTACTGAGCCCCAGTTTATTGGGATTGAAATATCTACATTTGTCTTGTCTCTCTCTTTGTGTCTGGGTTTGACTCCAAGCCAGCCTTTCCCCAGGAGCCACAAAGATTGAGTGGTCACTTGCTGAGCTGGCCAGGGTTTAATTCACACAATCAGCTGATAACCTTCTCCACAGACTGAATGATTTTGGCACAGGGGCCAGCCTCTGTTTTTGTGCTGGCCAAACCAGAGAGAAGCCCAGCACCTGAACAACTCACTCCTGATTCATCCTGTGAGAAATATTGATTGCCAACGAGAGGAGAAAAAGACAGACAGGTACATCAAACAATTTTCTCTAAATCTCAGCCCTTCAGACCATAATTGTTGTGAGGGAAGGGCAATGCACCTCTCAAGGATTCTGACTGCTGCCTCCCCTGCAGCATCACTGGACAAATGTGAGTCTGAATTCCATTCTCTGAACACCCCCGGGGCATGAGTGGCCCGGCTGAGTTTACAGCAGCCATAAAGAACAGACTTTCAAACCCAGTGTGGACTGATGCACACGGCAGAGTGAAAAATAAACACACTAAAGCTGCTACATAATTCTGTCGAGCATATGGTTAAGTTGTGATTTTATTTAGGAAACAGATTGTAAGAGTGAAGTGATGACAGCTGAGTCTATATTGGTCAGCCATAAATAAGAGTATTCTAATGGAGCTGGGCTTGTTACTGATCACATGCTGCCACACAGATTTACTGGGAGCTAATCACTTAGAAAATAGAGCTTTTAAAACACATTTTGCAGCTCATTTTCAACTTTACATTGCTCAGTTGAAAAATCCATGATTACTGCGGGCTCACTTTTAAGGGAGCGATGGGGGAGTTACATTTATGGGCTCAATTAGACTTTGTAGCTCCTTTTAGAGGCAATGAATCCCTGCGGCACTGCAAAGGAGCTGCAGCCTCCCCTGCAGCAGGGAGGGGCTGCCTGCCACCCCTGCCCCTCCATGGGACACCCCTCAGTGCCAAGGCTCCAGCTGACCTGAACAGTGGCAGTCCTGATGAAAATGTGTATTATGAAATCCAACACAAACTGCTGGGTTTATTCCCAGCCCAGCTCAGGCCACTGGAGTTTATTTGCTTTAACGTGCTGCAGTCAGGGAGCAAGACAGTTCAACTTCTACTTTGTCTGTTCCATTAGCTTTTTTATATTTTTTAAAATTTATTTTTATTTTATTTTTATTTATTTTATTTAATTTTTAAAATATTTTAATTTTTTAAATCTTTTTTTAATATCTTTCATCACTGTTGTCCAATTTGAGAGTAATGAACCTTAAGCTATTTTTCTTGTTTCTTTTCCCTCCAGGATGGGGCTTGGGAGGGTCAGAAGCTGCAGGTTGAATCCTTCCTCCATCAGCCACAAAGCCCTCTCTGCCCTGCCAACACTCCTGCCTGGGTGGCACATCCAGGATAAAAACTCTGTCACTGCTGCTCCACGTGTTGGGTCAAAGGTGGATCAAATGCTGAATTTTGATTATTAACGTGGTACTGCAGTTGGTACTCACAGGGTACTGAGCATGGAACAAATGCAGTGAGTGTGTTGCATTTTTTGTTTGTTTTCACTGTAAGAGCCCTGGAATCTGTCCTGGCCCAGCCAAAATCTCAGTGTGTGGCACTGCCTATTACTGAAAACCATTATACAGAGGAGACAAACAAATGATAATTAGCAGGCTTTACATGCCCATTAGGTTAAGTATTCTTGAAAGTATATTCATCTGCCATCACATTTGCATTCTGATGGCAGAGGAGAGAAATTGGATATTAAATCTGTTGGCTCCCTCAGAGGGCAAACAGAGCAGAAGAGTCTATTAAATCACAAAAAGGAGAGAAAATTCCTCGCTGTTCCCTGTATTGTCTGAGCCATCTCCACAAGCTCGGTGTTCCACACAGCAAAAGGGAAAGGATCAGCTCTCCATGCTCAGCTCTCCTGGACACGGGGAAATTCAGCCTCACTTTGCTTTCTCACTCCAGCTCACTTGACTGCAAAATGCACTCACAGATTTTTTGTAAAACCCTGTGAAACCTAAAGATAAAATCAATCTTATAAGTGCAAAAGTCCTGTTTGTCTGTTTTTTCTGCCTTAGGATTTACTCAGTTTTAAGGAATACAAATTATCAGATAACCCCATACTAATAATTTCCAGTTTTTCCAAAGCCTCCTGGCACATTTAGCAGCATGTTCACACAGTCCTCCAAAGAACATCATCTTTGACCACTGAAATTTCTCATCAGCACCTCTGTGAATGAATTCTACACTTCATGCATGCAGTTTGTTTGGTTTTTTTTTTTACAAGTGACCTGCAGAGGCATCAGGAGATGTCCCTGGCAGGGTTGCAGAGCTCCTGGTTCAGAGTTTGGTGTGGAATTGCAGCCAGGCATGTGATGCTGTTTTACCCCACAACGACACAGACTCTGAGGTTCAGAAGGCTGAAAATGACTCTGTTATTTTGGGGATGTGTCTCCCTTTTATACTATTCTACACAGACCAGTTGGATTGGTGACACAAAGACAAACCTCTTCCCTCACATTGGTCACAGCAGAGGGACATCAAGAAGAAGTCCCTCCTAGGGAAAGGAATGAATAACAAAGGTACAGTTACAAAAACATTTCTCCTGTTTACAGAAAATTCCCTGGGAAAGGAATTTCAGCAAACCAAAACACCTCAGGCACAAACCAGGGCTACAAGCCACGACACAAACACCCCTCAGGGAGGAGCTGTGACCTGCAGGGCCCCCTGAGTGCAAACCAGCATCTGCAAGTACTAGACCATTAGTGTTGAACTGGGCTGATTTTTTTAAACCAAACTGATAAATAATAATCCACAGCAAGGAAGAAAAGCATGTTCAGCCCACTGGAGGTGAAGGAGGATGAGATCAGCTGCAGGCAGAACTTCCCTGTGCTGATTATTGATCAGAACAGCCCCTGGTCCTGCACTCAGAGTGCCTGAGAACACCCAGTACCCTCTGTAAAGGCTTTGGTAACTCACTCCTCTCCAAATTATTCTGAGCCACTGGAGTCATAATTACACTGTCAAAATGAAGAGGGGGAAAACTCCTCTAACAAGTAAATTCTTGTTGCAAATTGCATTATGACAGTGGTAATTCCCTCTGCAGGAGGCAGCATCGTGTCTTCCTGCCCACATCAGCTCATTCTGGTGCCTCTGCTGTCCCACAGGAGCCTTCTCCTGGTAAATGAATGTTTTGGGATGATATTGCCAGCTCGGGACTTATTACTTAATTGAATATGGAATCATTGAGGCCATTAGCATACATTTAGGAGTGTCTTATTTCACAGATGTTAATTTATCTTGGGGAATGCCCTTCTTTCTTCCCTGCTCCTTTTTCTCTTTCATTTCTTTCCCTGCAGCCACCTTATTTATTCTGTGAGGTCCCAGTTCAGCCATTTGCAAGCCCGTGGTAAGCAGCTTTCCTATTTTAAACCCTTCCCAAACTGAGATTTGAAGTTAAATTTCCAAAAAGTGCAGAGCCAAGCACTTCCTCTCTTCCCTCACAGCTGAAATGTATCACCAGCTCTGGGTGGCTGAGAAAGCCTAAACATCTCCAGCTAAATAATGAGATTTTTCAGGCATTCCAAATTGTTTTATCCACCTAATTATTACAAGATCTCAAAGCCATGCATGGAGCTTTTCTCTACAGGTACCTCACTTTGGGAATTTTTAACTAATAATATGTTCCCTCTAACAAAAGGGTCAAGAAGCCAGAATTATACAATAAAGGAAATTCACAGTGTTCATTATTCAGAGATATTGGGAAATTTGCAGTAAATTCCTGGAACTTGCCAACCCGGTCAGGACCCTGCAGGTCCCAGAGTCAGGTCCCAGTCACTGCAGAGATGCCAAGCCCTAGAGCTTGGTTTCTTTACCAAGTATCAGTGAGGGCTCAGTATATTACACACAGAAAGGAATCACTAATCTGTGCTTCTAAACTTCCTAAAGACCTCCCCAATCTGCATTAAGTGTCCAGTTTGGCCAGTGATGCTCAGCATTAGAAGTGTGCAGTTCTAACATCCCAAAGGCAAAACTCCTGCCCTGACAGGGTTTGGTTTCCCCATTTGCAGCTGTTATAGATTCAGATCAGATTCCATCTGCTGTAATTCAGATCAATTATTCTGTGCAGTGAACTGTCCCCCCGGGCTGTTACTATTGGTGTTCTCTGTGAGGGGGCTGGAGAGATCAGCCAGCACAGACACTGATCCTGGAACAGCAGCTCCCTTCACTCCATTCCCACTGGGATTCTATGGAATTCCTGGAAAAAGAGCCACAGCAAACACACTGCAGGGCAGGGAGCTGGGGAATGCCAGGGAAACAGCCAGGGAGGGGAGCACAGACAGGAGACAGACACAGCTGGTCAGGGCTCAGGCTTTGGGACACTGCTGAGCTGTGAGACCTGCCTGGGGTCACAGGGAAACCCGCCTGGGGCAGTCAGGGCTGCTCATGGCAGGTTTTGGGACACTGCTATGAGACCCATCAGGACTCAGGCAGGTTTTGGGACACTGCTGAGCTGTGAAATCCACCTGGAATCAGGCAGGTTTTGGGACACTGCTGAGCTGTCAGGCCCAGCCCAGGACAGGACAGGCGCCAGGAGGGAGCAGCAGCAGGCAGGAAACTCCTGCAGTGACTGAAGCTGTGCAGACTGACAGCTGATAAAGTGACAATTCATTACCACAGCTTTACACAGATGTTACAAGGATCTGTCAGATCTGTTCAGGTAATAACCTTAAAAATCTAAAAGGGCTCAGATTTGCCATTAGAAGCAGGAAACTAATGTTCCAATTTTTTTTTTGTGATCAAAAATGCACTTTGAGACTGGCTGATGCATTTCATATGAGCGTGCTCACCCTGGATAAATGTTACCCTTAAAAAATGCAAAAAGCAGCACTGAAAAGTCAAACTATTCCAATAATTTCAAATCAAAGATTACTTCCCCACCCACAAAATGTCTTATTCCTCAATGCACTCAGCCTTTATTTTTAAAAGTACTTTGGAACTAGGAAAAACCCTTATCTGGATGAGATTTAATGGTTTACTAGAATATCAGAGGAAGAGTTCTTCCACCCAAAGTTTCACAATAACGTTCTACATATTCAGGCACCCAAATATAGCTAAAAAGAGAACTCCTAAACTTGCCAGCAGTAACTGGGAAAGTGCAGGGAGCTGGAATGGGCACGTTCATCATGTCCTGGGGGTGTAATCCCAGTGCTGCTGGGACAGAGAGCAATCCCTGGATGAGACAGCAGAGGGGCAGGGTGTGCCCTGTGTCCTCTCCCTCTGCAGTGTTTGCTGTTTTTATCCTGTGTAGCCCTGGTTTTGGGCCTGAGGTGTTTTGGTTTTCTGAAATTCTTTCCCCAGGGAATTTTCTGTAAACAGCAGAAATGTTTCTGTAGCTGTACCTTTGTTATTCATTCCTCTCCCTAGGAGGGACTTCTTCTTGATGTCCCTCTGCTGTGACCAATGTGAGTGAAGAGGTTTGTCTGTGTGTCACCAATCCAACTCGTCTGTGTAGAATAGTATAAAAGGGAGACACATCCCAAAAATCAAGGAGTCATTTTCAGCCTTCTGAAGTTCAGAGTCTGTGTGGTTGTGATGTAAAACAGCATCAATCCTGCTCACACTCCCCAGAGCTGATGGAACAGATCAAAGAGCAGCAGGGCAGGGTGTGCTGTGTGTGTGTCCTCTCCCTGTGCAGTGTTTGGTGTCCTTACCCTGCTCACACACCCCAGAGCTGATGGGACACAGCAGCAGGGCAGTGTGTTCTCTGTGTCCTCTCCCTGTGCAGTGTTTGGTGTCCTTACCCTGCTCACACAGCCCAGAGCTGATGGAACCCCTGGATCAGACAGCAGCAGGGCAGTGTGTATGTGCTGTGTGCCCTCTCCCTGTGCAGTGTTTGGTGTCTCTATCCCGCTCACAGCCCAGCACTGCCCTCACAGCCCCAGCACAGCCAGTGACATCTCCCACAGTGTGATGGATGGCAGCAGCAGCACCTGCAGAGCAGCAGCTCACACCTTGTCAGTGCCAATCAGCCTCCCCATGTGTCACACCTCCGCCAGCACAGCCCTGACAGCACCTCGTGGATTGCTTAATTTCTGACCACAAGGGAGCCTCTGACGTGCTCTGCACTGAGAGCTAAGCCCTTCTGGGGGAAGAAAACAACACTTCTGACATGGATTCCATAAGCTGGGGGATTGGTACCACCCCAAACCTCCCTTTTTCTAAACAAACCACCAACAAAAACAACCCAAACCTCTATTTCCCAGCTACCATCAAGCTGAGTTGATTCCTGCTAATGCTCTTCAGCTCCCTAAATCAATGAGTTATACTGGAAAACAAGTTTTCCATAGCCAAACCTCCCAGTGTCTGCAGAATGCAGCAGAACAATAATTCTCAAGTGCTAGATCAACAAGGCAGCAGTGCAACTCCCTCCCTCATGTTTGTAGTTTCCAAGTGATGGGGAGAGGAGGCAGAGTCCTTCCAGCAGGAAAAGCAAAATGAACCTGTGCAGGGTGCCTGAGACTGTAGCCCTGGTTCCGTGCCTGAGGTGCTTTGGTTTCCTGAAATTCTTTTCCCAGGGAATTTGCTGTAAACAGGAGAAATGTTTTTGTAGCTGTACCTTTGTTATTCATTCCTTTCCCTAGGAGGGACTTCTTCTTGATG
>JBBMKD010000044.1:13403676-13446827 GCA_037834095.1 Argya squamiceps
CTCTGTGAGCACACTGAACTGGGAACTGCTCTGGAGACAAGGCAAGGCAGGCCAGCAGAAATAATGCAGGAGGGAAAGGGGTGATGTATAAAACCAACAAACCACAGGAAACACAAAACTAAAAGAGAAGATACACCTTCTCCCCCAGCTCGGGTCAAAAAAATTAAGCAAAAGATGAAGCCAGCCCCATTAACAGACCAGCTCAGCCTTTTTTTTGTAATAGCAAGTGAGATATCATCAGTTGTTAATAATGCCTCAATTCGGATATGTGGAACTCCACTAAAACACAACCAAAGGGGGAAAAAAAACCACCAAAAAACCCTCAAACCACTTACTTTCTTTAGAACCAGGATCTGCAGGGTTTGTGTAACACACTGTCCTTCCAGAACTGCACCAGCACAGGCAGGGGAGCAGGAGCTGCTCTTTAAATGAAGGGGAGTGAGGGAGGAACTCTGTGTTTAATTAGAATGCACACCTGGGGATGGTTTGGCTGATTGCACGACTGAGCAGAGCCCCACAGCTGCTCCGAGTTAAATCACTTTGTGAGAGCCTCGTGCAGCTTTTGTGCCCCTCAGGGCTCAGCACGGCACAGCCTCCAGCAGTGCTTCTGACATCACCCAGAGTTATTCAGGGGGAAATTTCCTGTGAGGAAATCCACTGGCAGCATCCACCTCCTCACAGACACCTCCAGCAGCCACAAAGCCCAGGAGTCACTCAACCAAGTTCTTCTGGAAGTATTTTTTAAGAGTGTTATCAGGGAAGAGTTGAGAGTTGCAGGGGGTTTATTGCTTTATTATATTTTGATTGAAGGAAAAATTGCAGAAAGGTTGTTCTCTGAGAATTTCTGCAGCTGTAATTAGGGAGTGTTCCAAATGTGTTGCCAATTAGCTTAATTGGTGTGCAGTCTGATTGAGACCTGTGAGGGAAAGGTTCCTTATTACTTAAGGGGGGGGGAAGAAAGAAGCAAATACCAAAAATTCTCCTAAACTTGCTAAGAGGAAGAGGAGCAGAGAAAGTACTTGATTTCAAGGATGAAGTAACAAGTGATTTGACTGAGAATGAAGTAACAACTCTCCAGGTATTTGAGGAGAACAAACCCTTTGAAGATTGGTTCCAGCTGTAGCTGGCTCAGTCCCAGACTAAGTGCCAGACCAATTACCATGTTCATCTGTGTCTGTGATTTCACTGGATCAGTCTGGAAATAGAACTGGTCCCTTTGGGGTCAGCTGGAGCTCTGCTGGGAGCTGTGAAGGTGTTCAGCTCCATCAGGACACAGGGAAGAGCTGCAATACCAGGCACTGTTTGCCTTCCAGCAGTCCAGGCCTCAGGTATTGGACCACAGGAGTTCTAACACTGCCCCAACCCTGTTAATGCTGGAGTGGCAGGCAGTGAAAAGGCTCTGGTGAGGTGGTGGAGAAGCTTTTATTGCCTTTAAAATGAATTTTGTAGCTCCACCAACAAGGCAAACATCAGCCACGTTTGTCTCTGCAGTGAGCAGTGCAGATGTGCTGGGGCCTGTTCCTGGTGTGCACAGACACAAACCCACACAGACCTGCCCACCCACAGGGCTAAATCACTGCCCACAGCACCCCAGCATGCTGCACAAAAATGGAAATCCAGGCCTGCTGCCATCATTCTGTCTTACCTACATGAACAGCAAATCTGCTTTTTGTTAGGGTAGTGCTGGAAGTAAAGCAAAGCCCAATTCCTTGTTAGAACAGTGCTGAAAGTAAAGCAAAGCACAATTCCGTGTTAGAACAGTGCTGAAAGTAAAGCAAAGCACAATTCCTTGTTAGAACAGTGCTGAAAGTAAAGCAAAGCACAATTCCTTTAATTATCCAGCTTTTGAGGCTCCATGTCCTGCCTGGGACTTCAGTAACAAGAGATTTCAGTGCCATGCAGCTTGGCTGTGGTTAAATTATTCCAAGAAAGCCAAGAGTGAATCCACTAAACGAAGGCTTAGTTGGCATAAGGGAAGCTCAAAACCAGACAAGCAGAACATTTGAGCTGACAGGGCTCCATGGCCATACTCAGAGCCCATTTCTCTGCATCTTAAACTACTTTTTAATTTGTTCTGATTTAAGTGCAGCTCCAAACAAAGGAATTCTTCTAGGATTGCCCATGTTTGATCTTAGCATCTCAAGAGAATCTAAGAAATTTAATCTCAAACCAAATCTGCCTTTTTTTTCAATCTCAAACTGTAAACTATGGCCAAGCACAGTCAAGATCCAGAAACAAACAACCCCCTCTCTGCCTCAGCCCTAACTAGGGTGCTCTCTTGACATTAATATTTTGCATTCATATAAAGTCAGTGAACTAACAGAAAACCATGGCTAAAAGACCAAGAACCAAATCAAACTCACAAACCTTGAGGACTTTGTTGACCAAAATACAGCTCAGTTCACATCACTGCCTCAAGTACCAAAGATTTTCAGTCTTTGCAGTGCAGCTCAAGGAGCTCATCGTGGTTCCATGCTGAGGTCAGGATTAAGTGAAGCTGTTATCCTGTGCTCATCACCCTGTGTGAGGGCTAAGGCAGTGCAGAGGTCACAAACACCCACACGAGCCCCACAGTGCTCACCTGACTCAGGAACACTGACATGAGAAGAGCTAAGGGAGGTAAATGTATTACAATTAGGTGAAAGAATAATAAATGTCCTCCTTGTATTATTTTAACACTTTTCTCAAAACTCTGCAATCACTCAATTCAGCCTGAAATTTCAGGAGGCTGGTGGAATTTTGACTTTTCTCACTTTCCTGATCAAGGTGTGAGCATTAACTGGTAACTGCTCCCATTCATATGAATAATGTCCATTTTACAGTTTCACTGCAGTGCAACACCCAGCTTGAACTGCTGCCTGTGAAAAGAGTGGATTCAGCACATCTCATTTATGTGCTTATCTAAACTGGAGGCAGCCCCACAATATAATTTAGTGTATACAGCACTCTGCTAATAGAGAAAGTGTGCACTGAGTAGCTTTTATTCAGGAGGTTTCTTTAGCTGGGAATCCAAGCACTTAATACAGCAGAAGAATTTCATTTTCTGGGGCACGGTTTCTCACTGACACAGGTGCTCTCAGAGCAGAATTTACAGAGTCCATTATCTTCCCAAATAGGAAGCACAAGGAGTGATCATGCAAGAAAAGATGTTATAAAAGACTTCACTTAATCTGAGATTTGTGGGGCTGGGGCTCCAGTTTAAACATCAAAAGCCCAAAGTCCTGCTGCAGGAGGATGTGCAGGTGATGGTGTGTAACTGCAGGAGCTGCCCTGCCCACCTGGGCAAACCCTGACTGCAGTTGTTACACACCCATTACACACTCATTACACATAGCACCATTTATCTTCCTTGGTGTCTGTGAGTGATGAGGGGACACAGACAGGGACAGAGCACTGAGATCCATGGCCTGGCCTGAGCAACTCCTCACTTGGGGCTGCAGCGTGGCAGGGAGTGAGTAAACCCTGGGAATGAGTAAATTCTGGGAATGAGTAAACCCTGGGAGTGAGTAAACCCTGGCAGTGAGTAAACCCTGGGAATGAGTAAATTCTGGGAATGAGTAAAACCTGGGAGTGAGTAAACCCTGGCAGTGAGTAAACCCTGGGAATGAGTAAACCCTGAAAATGAGTAAACCCTGGGAATGAGTAAACCCTGGCAGTGAGTAAACCCCAGGAATGAGTACACCCTGGGGATGGCTGGCTGTGCTGTGCTGTGCTGTGCTGTGCTGTGCTGTGCTGTGCTGTGCTGGGAGGGGAGAGGAGGGGAGAGGAGAGGGGAGGAGAGGAGAGGAGAGGAGAGGGGAGGGGAGGGGAGGGGAGCACACACTCCTTGACCTGGAAGCAGCTGTGACCACGGTCCTGGAGAGGAAACTCCCAGAGCCCCTCCTGGGGAGGAGATGCTGTTTGAGAATAAAGGGACCAGTCTCCTCTGATTCCTTCACAGCTCGGTGGCATTTTGCTCTCCTTTGGGCACTGGGAACCTTTCCACTCTGAGCACAGGGATGAAGAGAGCCAGGCTGACACAAGCCCAGAGCACACATCACAGGCAATCAACACAACCCCCTCCGTGACAACTCAGTGCTGGGTTTCACCTTTGGAACAGGAGCATGAGTCAGGGCTCTCTGTGATCCACATCTCAGGAGGCTTCAGTCGTCATTGGGGACGTGCCTGTTCCTCAGCAGTTCAAGGCTGTCACTTCCCATCTCTTGTTTTATGACAGGATACAAACAGCACAAACTGAGACAGTCTCTGTGTAAAGGAGGCACAACCTGAAGGAGTTCCAGTTTCATCATGGTGGGGCTCAAGGTAATAAATAACAGCAAGGTATAAGATGGCTGAATTTCATTGGATTAAAAGGTGGGATTCAGGCCAAAGTGACCCAAGAAACAACAGGATGAGGAAAAAGCTTTAACTGAGGTTTCTTCTGTCAACAAAGGGATGCCAAGGCCAGGTTGGATGGGGCTCTGTGGACCCAATATTTTCTGAGCCTGAGAACTGCTGAGCTCTTCCCAAGGGAAACTTTTCAACAGTTTTTCTCAAAACCATCTTGTGTAAACAATGCTCCTTTCCCATAACAACAGGAGTTGTTTGCTATTTCTGTTCCTCAGCCAGAGGTGTCAGTCCTATGGACCAATAATGTGACTTTTAGCACAGCGTGTTATAAAAGGGTGGAATGAATTGTAAATAAACCTTCTGATTTCTACTGCCCCCTGACTGGAGTCAAACATCTTTATTTCGTGTCCTGTTGTGACAGGGCTCTGAACAGCCTGGTCTAGTGGAAGCGGGTTGGAACTGGGCGATCTTTAAGCTCCCTCCCAACCCAAACCATTCCACAATTCTGTGACACCACAATGCCATGGGCACCTCAGCCATGGTCTGTGCCAGCTGCACCAATCTGCACACTGTGGTACCAAACAGAACATTCCCAAGCACATGTAGCCACAGACCCAAGAGAAATAAATACCCAGCTCTGGAAAGGAACATTTCATCCAGAAGCTGAGCTGGCTGCTAAAGCCCACATTGGAAACATCCTTGCAGCAGCAGATTGAGTGCTGAAAACCACCAGCAGCCACTGGTGTTAACGAGGCACTAAGTAAAGAAGCTCCTGGACGCTGGAAAATGCCAGCCTGGCTGGGGACACTGTCCCTGGCTGCTTGAAACAGGACAAATTACTCTGCTGGCTGTGTGCAGTGCTGGGGAAGTGTGAGTCCCTGTCACAGGTTCTGCTGTTGCCAGCACTCTGCCGTGGAAACTAGGGCTAATTAACACACAAGGCAAGGGCTGGATCCTATCTAAGGATGTATAGGTCGATAAATATACTTTCCACCTGCTGGATGGATTCAGGAGATGAAGAGGACAAAGCCCAGCGTGCAGTGGCACTCTGTCAAAGGTGCTCTGAGTTCATTAGCACCTCCAAAAGTCAGCTCTCCCCAGTGCTCCATGAAATGGCACAGGGAGATTTCAAAGCAGGTTACATAAAACCTTCCCTTGGCAAAGATCCACGGGTTTTATGCTCTGAACCATCTTTTATGTTCTGTTTGGTTTCATTGTTCCGTTCTGATCCCAACAATACCGTGGATAATAAATGAGTGTGTTTCACCACTGGGTAAGATAGCCAAAATGCCACTACCTATCTAATGAGCCTTATAATTGAGTTGTAATGAATTTTATGTAGTGCTGTGCAACTTGAATGATGCAAGAAGATACTGGGAAGATACTCAAGAGGGAAGAATTCTAACGCAGATTTCAAAAGAAGAGATAAAAATAATCAGCAGTTTACTCACAGAGTTGTTAGTCCTGACAGGATTCAATTTAAGCCAATGAGATTACTCGTGTGAGTAAATGTGTCACAGGAATGAGGCTGCAGAAAGGAGCCCTGGGACATAAAGGTGATGATGTTTAGAAAGCTTTTCCTTGTGCAGCATCCAGCTAAAACTGTGCAGTGCATTCCTGTGAAGAAATGGTTTGACATGACATGAAAGGCTGGGAGTTCTGAAGAAGTTAATACCCACTTTATAAAATATTTTATCCTGATCACGATTCAAGCATAAAAGCCAAAAAGTAAAGTCTCTATTCTTTTGCTTGTTTTGTCTTTCTATTTGATGCATATTACCTCATTTGGATATCAACTGAAAAAGCAATTAAAAATGAAATTAGGTCAATAAAATCAAAGAAATACTTTCAGATCTCCTAACTTGCTGACAAACTTTTTGAGAAGTGGAATAGATGACAAGTAACAAATAACATGCTTTCACACAAAACAGTGCTTGAAGCAAAACACAGGAAATTCAAACACCTGACAGCACTTGTGTGAGTTTCCAGAATACTCTGAAATACATGCAAGATTAAATACAAACAGACAGAGACAAAAACGCTCCTGTTTTTGAGGGTGTTTTGCCCAAGAAGTACATAAAGCCATTTTCCAAAACAAATGGTCTGAAGCCAAGATTTTCAGCTTCTAAACCCCATAGCTGCAGACACATCTGCAGGAGAACACTTTGTATCTGCAACATTTCAAAAATGTTTGAAGGCTTCGAGCTTTCTGTATAATATTTCTTGCATTGAAAGGTTGGTACAAGACCTGAACAGAACCCATTGCACCTCACAGGCATTTGCATCAGTGTTTGCATCAATATCTTCTCTGGGTTCACACTGCCGTGGGGATTTCAGATTAACAAATGGTTTCAAAGAAACTCTGTCTGGAACTTCATTTTATCCAACCACATGTGGGTTTGACACAGGCAATCAAAAAAACTGTCTGATCCAAATCTCCACAGAGCCAGTTACACAGGGCTCCCAAGGCCTTCATCACCTTCAGATCAGCTGATTTGTGCAGATTTCGGGCCACGGGAGCAGCCCAGGCACCACCTGACTGCCACAGGAGTACTCTGGATATTCTGTCTTTGCAGAGGTGTTCCGTGCTGTGGGACCCATCAGAATCCCAAAGCTCTGCTGCTCCAGAACCAGAAAGGCAAACCCAGCCCTGAGCTCTGGAATATTTCTGATTCCATCTGAAATAAAGGCTTTTTGTGGCTTTGACTAAGGAATGACTTGGGCCTTACTACCAGGAGCCTCATTTTATAAAAGCAAAATATTAAAATATTGGGACTAGGTAATCAGGTGACTTAAACACACCCCAAATTTCCCAGAACACTGGGAAATGAACCCCCACATCCTCCCAGTGCCAGGATCTGCTCTGTTATCAGGAATTCCATCCCTGCAGTTTATGGAGAGAACACCACTGCCTTTACTCAGCTCTCCTGGTTTTTATGAGCCCAATGCTTGTGCAACCTGGCAGCTTTTTAGCTCAATCATATAAAATGTCTTAATACCCTGCATTGATCTGGAATCAACACAGTTGCCAACACGTGGCTAAACAGCATCTGGAGAATTTGCTGGTTGTTATTTCAAGCTGTTTATTATTCCTGGAGGACTCGTGTGAACACTCAGAACTATCACGGCTGCATTAATACTGCTCCCCTGCACCTCTGGGTACAGTAACACTGTACATTAAAGATGCTTTAGAAAATTGTTTGTGAGTTGATATTGCACTGGGATTACCCTGTACAGGCTGCAGCTCTCACTAAATAAATACTGGAGAAGGGCTGGCTGTGAAGGCAGGCAGCCTGAACTCCTCAGCTGGCCTCTGGAACAGAGGCAGGAATAAAAACAAAGCACTGATATTTACCAAGTGGATTTCAAACCTCGGGTTTGGCAGAGCTGTGATGAACAGAGACTCAGGGTACATTTGTAATGTAGACTTGCAGACTGGCACTGGAAAACAATCCCTCACAGGAGAGGGAGGAGAGTTTTGGGAGCTGCTCGTGCTGCCCATGTGGAAGCAGAGATCCCCAGCAGTTTGGCAAAGAACTGTGGAAAAAGCTACCACGAAGAAAGAGAGGAAAATGAGCTGCAAACCTCAGAGGCCAGTGGGAGAGAAAACTCCTCCCTGAACTGCGCCAGTCCAGGGACAAACCAGCAGCCACTGCTACACAAGCCATGCAATCATGCACTAAGAAAAATCCTGTGAAGTGAAACAGGCTCTGTAGCCATTAGGAAAAACAGGAGCAAAGGTGGGAGCAGGAATGAATCAAAAGGACCAAATGCAGATGTACAAATCTGTAATAATTCCTTTATTACCACCTAAAATCATTCCACGCTGAAATGTGGCTGTAAGGCAAATCTGCTGAAGGAGATTTGCAAGACAAATCATCATAAAGCAGGCTGCATTCTGTACAGCAGTACTGAGCGCTGCACAAAGTTGAATAAGCACAGCTTTACAGCTCTGCTGATGGGTGTTTGTGTGATGGATATAAATTTCCAGGAGGGACCTGACTGAGCACAAGCATCAGCTCCCCTTGGTCAAACGAATATTCAGTGACCCCCTGTGAGCCCCAGCCCTGTGTCAAATGACTCCCACTCGTTCAGGGGGAGCACCAGGGGGAATTTCTTCAGTGAAAGGTTGTCACAGACTGGAGTCCCCATCCCTGGGGTGTCAGGAAAGCCCTGGACATGGCACTGGGAGTTGTGCTGTAGCTGACCTGGTGCTGTGATTGACTGAAACTGAAGCATTCAGAACTGAGCTCACATTCCAATCCCAGAATATTTCACTCTAAATTTTCTAACTGCCCAAATTAGAGTTTTTGACTCTAACCCATTGCACTGTTGCTTATTTTCCATATCCATCCCATCTCCATATTACATTATACATGCATGAACCCACACAGTAAGTAAAGAGTGTATCTACATATCTATCTACACCATTATTAATCATATAAGAGGGAAAATGAAAATGATTTGCCAGATGTTATTAAAGTGTCCAAGTCATTTTATCCCCTAGCACAGAATAAAAACGTTACTATGTGGTTGTCAATGTACAGTAGAAGGGAAATTGCTGCCTCAAATACAGAAAATATTGTAGCTCCAAGCCTTTAGAAATTCAGTTTGCCAATAAAAACGTTGGAGAACTGAATATTAAGGGTCACATCCAGCATTTCTGCCATATTTCACCTGGCCAGGATTATTAACAAGGAAACTCAGTGCTGTAAGGAAGCAGATGGAGTAAAGAACATAGAAATGATCTGGGTACAGCAGTGTCACTGCAGAATTACAACACTCAACATCCAGCACTTGAAGGCTGTGGCAGGAGCAGTTTCCTCAGAAACCACCAAGTTTTAGATGCAGCTCTAAGAGCAGGAGGCAGAGCAGACACCTGTGTTATAACCCAGGTACAGAGGGTGGCAATTCCGGGGTTCAGACCAGATCTCTGTCTGATGCAAGGTCAAATCTCACTGGACTTTCCTGACCTGAGGCAGTTTCCAGGGAGAGCTCTGAGTGCCCATCAATCCACCTGCCCTGGGGCAAGCCTAGACCTGGAGAAGTTTTCCACAGAGGGAGTGATTGTGTTAACTGTCACTTCCCGGCCATAATTACATTTTTAAAATCTTGAGTGTGTCTGTTTCACAACAGCTTTCCCATTTCCCACTCACAGCTGGGTGTTTTACACCCCTAACACAGATGACATTCATGCTTTTTCCTTTTCAGTCTCAGTTCAGGAGAGAGTCCTCAGCAAGGCACAATCAAATTAGCTTCAACTGTCTGCAGGACCTACTGCAGAGAAGCTGTAAAAGAATCAGTAATTTCAGCCTCAGTACAGACATGTACATAATCACTGTGCTCCAGAAACCCAGAGAACAGAGATATAGCAAAAAATGAATGAAAATAAGCATGTAAATGAGAAGAAGCTTTTATTCTCCCCCTCCACAAGGGATGATATTTTTACATTTATTTATGGCACTTAAAGAGCTGAAGTCACAACTGGGTTAGTAATAAATTGAATGGAGAAATTCTGGGAAGCCAAGGTTTGGCCTCCAGGCAGCAGGAGGGAAAACAGGCTGCAGAATGACACTGAACTTTCATGTGCACTCACACAGACAGCAGCAGCAAAACCCAAATACCTGAGGTGCTCTCCCCAAAGCCCAGCAGATCATTTTTTGCACAGGCTGGAATTAAACACTGAGCAATCAGTCAAAGCAGAACACACCCCCTGTTTGTCTTTGATACTCACAAGCACCATCACTCTTTTGCACCCCTGTAATTTCTTCATTTTTCCCCAAAAGCTTCTCCCCAAACTTTCTGTACCTGCTGAGAGCACAGAGTCCCCAGCGCTCCATCTTGGGGAATGAGGGAAACATTTTAAATCTCAGTTAAAATAATGAACTTGTGCCTCCCCTCGTTCTCTCAAAAGGTGATCACACTGCCATTAGGAGTGGAGGACAATTTCTAACTGCTCAAGGAAAAAAAAAAAGAAATAACTACAGTATTTCAGTAGTCAGAGGTATCTAGCAAAGAAAACAAATGGAAAAAATATTTTTTGTGTTGGGCTGCTACAGACCTCTCCAATAGTGCATTTTTCAGCTCAGCCTTACAAAGGAGAGCAGAGATTTGTGGGGAGGTTTGCTCCACAGAAACCATGGATTATAACAACAAGCATTGGAGGAGGCTGGGGAAATTGCCTCAATGCTTCAGATGAAGTGAGAAAAAACCATGGCAGGACTGGAACAGCTTTTCTGGCTCAGAGATCACTCCTCCAACCATGCCTTGCCATGGACAAAGATGTCTTCCAGACAAAGTTACTCAAAAGCAAAATGTGTTCATTGCAAAAATGCTGTACAGCTCATCTCCAGGCTGCCATCCATCAGCCCTGGTGCAGGAGTTCTCCCTCAGGAGGGAAAAATTGGAGCTGGAGTTAGAGGAAAACTTCCAGTTTCACCATTTTTTCATTGCCTTGGAAGAAACAGGCAGCAAAAGAATAATTTTTCCCATTCTGTCATAAAATGCTTTTGCATCATTAGAAAGACTAAAAAACCAGGAATTTCTTCCTGGAATTAAGAAATGAGCCTGAAATGCAAACTTGAGTGAGTGTAACTGAGCAACTGCAGCCCACTGCAGGTGGGGGCTGGGTGTAAAATCCATTTATCCTGTGGGATCTGGGTATTCCACTGCCTGCTTTTCACAGACAGACAGACTGGCCTCCCACTGAAGCTCTGTGGAGGAAGGACAGATCCATATTTATGCCAGACCTAGATGAAATAAATACATGGTCTGTGGGTCTGGATTCCCCCCAGCTCACTTGGAGTCAGGCAGCTTTATCCTGATCTGCAGCAGAGATGGAGGAATGATCCAAATGCTGCTAAAGCCCCAGTCCAGGGAAGCAGCAGAAGGGAAGATATTAGGGTCAAGTCCCCAGCATGACTCCAGAGATTTTGTTGACTTTACCAGCAGCAGAGCATTCTAAAAATACTGGGCAGCTTTATTAGTTGAGCCCCAGATGGAAATGCATCCATGTCTGTAATTTCAAGTTTGCAGCTGTATTTCACCTGTTTTCTTGTCTACACAGACCAGAAATAAAGTCAGCAACTAACCAATATAACCTGACTTTGCATTCCTATAACACCCCTTATTTAAGGATGCTGAAGGCATTATAATAAATATTATCATTCCAAGAAACTCTGCAAAAATATAAACAACAAGGATTTAAACAAACAACGTCGATTTTTCATTGCCCTGCTTGAATTCCTCCTTCCACTCAAATCACCAAAGAAAACAACAACACAGAAAAACAATTGCAGTTCTAATCTTTCAGCCTGCACTTACAGGATTAAGAGTTAATACTTCTCATAACCGTAGTCTCAGTCTGTTTTCCTGCTGTCTCAGAAAGAAGTGATTGCAATAACTTGCACAGAAATTTTATGGATTTCTTTTTATTTGTCTTTTGATATAAACCTTAAAGGCTCAAATATGCTCGAGGTTTCCTCCAAACCCACAGAAACGTGAAGGTTTTGTAATAAATGAGAGGTTTATAGCTAAATCCACAAAACTTCTCAAAAGCAGCAAATGCCGTGGGGGTGATTAATCTCCCACAGCAAAGCTTCCAATGCAGAACAGAACCCTCCACTGAACCTCACCTGCTGCTGTTGGTGCCCAGCAGCTCCTGGGCTTTGAGAAGGGGAAGAAATGCTGTGGTTTTGCCTCATAATCCCCTTCCTAACTGATCTGGAGTCACCAGAGGGGAAGCACTGGTGAATTTCTCCCCATTTACAAACACAGACATGGGAACAGAACACAGAACACAAAGACAAACATGTGTAGAAGTGTTTGACACATCCCCTGAGTGACTCAGAGGCCAATCCTCATGGAGAAGTGTGCCACGAGTTTGTTAATGTGAGTGTCAGTACCTGCTGACTGATGATAAATGTGTGACAGTCTCAGTGAGATGCAGTGTGCCCTGAGGACCCTGTGCAGAGGGGTGTGGACGGGATATTTTCTGAGCCTGAGAATTGCTGAGCTCTTCCCAAGGGAAACTTTTCAACAGTTTTCTTTTTCCCAAAACCACTTTGTATAAACAATATTCCTTTCCCATAACAACAGGAGTTGTTTGCTATTTCTGTTACTGAGCCAATGGGAGAGATGTCAGTCCTATGGACCAATAATGTGACTTTTAGTGCAGCATGTTATAAAAGGGCTGAATGAATTGTAAATAAACCTTCTGATTTCTACTGCCTCCTGACTGGAGTCAAACATCTTTATTTCATGTCCCATTGTGACAGAGGAAAGTTTGGCCTCAGCCAGGCTCAGAGCAGGGACAAGGGTGATGGTGGGCACTGATCACTGATCACTGATTACTCATTACTGACCAGTGATTACTGATCACTGATTACTGATCACTGGTCACTGGTCACTGGTCACTGATTACAGATTACTGACCACTGATTACTGATCACTGGTCACTGATCACTGATTACAGATCACTGGTCACTGATTACTGATCACTGGTCACTGGTCACTGATCACTGGTCACTGGTCACTGGTCACTGGTCACTGGTCACTGCAGTGGTGGCACAGCAGGCTGGAAGGACACACAGGATCACAGGGTTACCTCAGTGCTGTTCAAGCCCTGAAGTCTGACAGTTCCCAGTGTTTGAAGCCTACAGATGCAAACCAGACAGTTCCTTAGCAGACATGCTTTCCATGGTGTGTGTTCTGAAAGCTTTGCACCCTCAAGGCTCTGAGCAGTGCAGGAGGTCAATCCTCCTGGCTGGCAGATGGTGATGAGGCACAAGAGGGTGAGTGACCGTGAGCAGTGTGTCCCTCACCTCCCAGAGACACAACTCAGACATATGTTCCTGTGCACCCCTGGCCTGACCTCTCTGGTGCTGTCCCTGTGTCCTGTTTGTCACTGCAGGATGTCACTGCAGGCACTGAGTTCCTGCCTCTCCTCTGGGCAGCCTGTTCTCAGCTTGACAACATTCTGGTGATGAAAATTTCCCTGATATCCAACCTAAACCTCCCCTGGCACAGCGTGAGGCTGTTTCCTCATGTCCTGATGTTCCTGCAATGTGCTTTGGAAGGAGAAGCAGATCTGCACAGACTTTCAGAAGGCAGGGCAGAGTCTGGCTGTTCCCTTCTGGTGCTCCCTCTGCCTTAAAAATCCACATCCGAATGGGAAAGATCATCATCCACCACTCTTCAGGGCTGAGATCACTGAGACATAAACCCACTCCTGCCACTTGGCCAGGCTTTAGTGAAGACTCAGCAGGACAGAGCTCCTTTAACAACCCAACTTACCAAATTCTCAGCAAAGAATTCTCTTTGTGTAATTAATTCCTTGCCCACTACCCAAGGATACTGTGAGTGCAAACACCCTCCCAGCCTGCAATGATTATGCTAATCCAGAGAAGAGAAAAGATGTGTTGTGGATTAATCAAAGTCACGAGCTCAATTCCTCACTGTTCTTGGACTAAGTGATCAATACAGCAACACTCACTTGCTACAGGTACAGAGGGGCTCCAGGAGGAATTTACATTTGTCTTGTCCCTGTGAAGGAGGTGCAGCTAAGGAAGGTTCATCAGATCAGGGAGCTAAAAGGAGCATTATTCAGCAATATTTAGGAAATGCTGCTTTGTCAGAAGGTTCAGAGTACACAAACTCCCACCTCCACCCTCTCCAGGGTATCACATACTCTTAAAAACCACAAGAGATTCATCAAATGTCTTTGGGGAAGGGTTTTTTCTCCATCTCCCAAAGAGCAGCTGGATGCCATTCCCATAAACAAAGACAGATATTCCCTTTCCCCTGCCTAGCACAGGAATGGCAGAGTTATTTCTGCACTGCCTGACAGGAACACAGAGCACAAAGTCTGTCCTCCAGCATCCCCCCGTGGCCTCTGGGCACGTTCCTGCCCCCCAGGGCACTGCCACAGCTCAGCTGCCACAGCCAGCAAAGGCAGCAACACTGATTTGAGGCATCTTATCAAAGGACAGCCAGGCTCCCACAGCCAGCTGGGACTCAGTAATGGGCTCAGGGCTCTGTGTGTGCTGTGACACAGAGAATTCATAAAAGCTGGGGAGGAATCGCAGCCACCTGTAAACATGGGAAAAAAATAATAAAGGAACACTGAAACTTTCTGCTGCTGGAACTGACTTCAGAATAGTTTCCAGGAGTAATTTTCAGCTGCTGGCTCCATTCTGTCTGAAAAAAAGGACTTTATTCTAAAATCATGTTGGAGGTAATTCAAAATGTAAGAAGCCAGTGGAAGGTCTTGTGGAAGGCACCATTTCCCTGTGTGGGGCTGTCATTGGAGCACAAACTGCATCATCAGAGCAGCTCACAAACATCTGCAAACTATCCCAGTTCACAGGGAGCTCTACTGCATCCCTGAGCCCCACAAACCAGAGAAAATCCAATATGACAGAGCAGAACACGTTTCAGTGGGGATTTGGTGCCCTTGCACAAGCAGTCCTTGCTTTCAGCTCAGGCTGAGTGTCCCCAGCCCTTCCCCAGCTCACAGGGAGGGAAAAGCAGAATTTCCATCCCCACAGAGCCCCTGCTGTGTCTGCTCTCAGTCTCTGAAAAACCAGGATTACTTTATCTACCCCCAGCCTGTCCAAAGGGCCTCCCTCACCATGGCACAGCCAGGGGGGTTCAGACACCCCAACCTTGCTGAGCAGGTGAATATCTCACATTTCAGAAACCCCAATCTTGCTGAGCAGGTGAATATCTCACATTTCAGACACCCCAACCTTGCTGAGCAGGTGAACACCTCCTATTTCAGACACCCCGACCTTGCTGAGCAGGTGAATATCTCATGCAGGTGAACACCTCACATTTCAGACACCCCAAGCTTTGTTGTACAGGTGATCACCTCCCTATTTCAGACACCCCAATCTTGCTGAGCAGGTGAATATCTCACATTTCAGGCACCCCAATCTTGCTCTGCAGGTGAATATCTCACATTTCAGGCACCCCAATCTTGCTCTGCAGGTGAACACCTCATGCAGGTGAACAGCTCAGGTTTCAGACACCCCAACCTTGCTGAGCAGGTAAACATCTCATTCTGCCTCCCCAGGTCCCTGGGACTCCCATGAGTACCAATAACTCATCAGGAACAGACAAACACCTTCCAAAACTCGCAGTGAGTGCTCTCCTTTTGTTATTGTTATCTC
This sequence comes from Argya squamiceps, assembly GCA_037834095.1. Lineage (NCBI taxonomy): Eukaryota > Metazoa > Chordata > Aves > Passeriformes > Leiothrichidae > Argya > Argya squamiceps. Next base: position 13,419,177 of record JBBMKD010000044.1, read on the forward strand.
CATTTGTTAGCACTGTATTTTCCCAGTACAGTGTGAGGGGATCAATAAGTATTATACTCTAATCAGCAGGTAATAGGCCTTAAGCAGCCAGTCTTGTATATAGAGCCATTAGCTAACTAATTAAAGGAACCATTAATAAACGCATCCAAATTGATCTCAACTTTTCTAAAGAGTAAGAGGACAGTACAAAAGAAAATTCTGCTTTGAACACTGTGCCAGCTTGCAGGGCAGCTGAGTGAACAGTAGAAAATGAATTTTCTTGCTACAAGCTGCCTGTACAAGTGAAACTGCTTGTTACTTGGTACAGTTATTTACTTCATATATATATATATATATATCTATCCTGAAAATCAATTTTTCAAATATTTGCTTTTTTTAACGAGTCACAGATACATGATCTCAACAAAGCTGTTTTCCCCCAAATATGAATTTCAAATTCTTTCTCTTTTTTGGAAGGTAAGCCATAAAACAAGGAACTTGAATGCAAAGTCTTCTTAAGGTAATTTTAAAAACAAAACAGATGTCAATTTTTAAAGACCCCATAAAGGCTTGCCATGTTAGGGAATAAGATCAGAGAAAGCACATGTATCAAATATATGTGCTGGGAAAGCTGAAATGACTCTAATTAGAAAGTTTCTCCTCCTGCTGAAATCTAAAGAGAGAAATTCTGTTTCCTTTTGAAGCAAAGTTAATCCAGACTAATCCCCCAGAAAGGGCTCCACAGTTACATCAAGGTAACAAGTAGCTGAATTTAGTCAGGGGTCTTGAAAATCAGATTAAAATTAAGCCCTGCAAGTGCTACCTACACACAGAGAGTATCCCATTTGTAGAACAGCTCCTCATGCTTTACTCAGAGGATGATGAGGGGCTGAGATGAAGGCTGGTGCTGTTAATGAACCTTTCCAAGTGTCTGGTTCATTAAACACCCCCAGGGTGCCCTGGTGCTCCCAGGGGCTGTGGCACACACTGGGACATTCAGCTGGACACTGTTCTGCTTTGATTTGGGGAAAATCAAAAGCATGTGCAGGATTTATTTTATTTATAAAGACTCTTCCCTTTCATCCTCTGATGTTACAGTCTGGGGCACAAATCCCAGAGAATTTGTCTTTTACCCACATTTACAGCAAACCTGGAATATTTTGTCCTCTCAGAGAAACATGAAATACACCAATGTTCCCGTGCCACCTGCAGGGAGAAAGTCAAGTCAAATTTACAGTTCAGAGAGGCAAACACCACCAGCTTTGGGAAAGGCTGATTTAATACATCTGTCACACTCAATTACAGAGTCTGCAGTAATCCAACACATCCATTGTTTTTCCCTCTTCTTCAGACAGAAAAGAGCCAATTGCCCAGGCTCAGAATTAAACATCTGTTTCACAAAACAAAGATATTAACCTCCAAGTTTCGTTATGAACCAATAAAACCCAGTCATTCACCACCACTCAGTAACAGGTGCTTTCTCCATTACACAAATTGCTACAGCCAAATCCTCAATTTAAGCCACTGCAGTGATTGAATTTTGAAGGTACTACATGGGCTGTTATTAATGCAGGGGTACAGATGCTTCATTTACTAATACAATATATTTATTTTAGAATGTTCTGCTGTGGCTTCTGTCACTGGTTACATGGATGGAACCAAATATTTAGACATAACAGAATCAAGTATTGTGAAATAAAGAAACACAACTGGCAGCTTTACATACTGGAAAACATCAAATCATGTTTCCATATTAATCACCAAGCTTTTGAACAGTGTAACAAGTATTTCATTGTTTTACTTGTTATCCATCCTTAGTGCACACAAACCAATCAGAAATAAGACAAGAAGCAGTCCCAACCATGACTTTTTACTTTCAAGTAAACCTTCACAATTTTGGAAATAAAATAATTCAGGCTGAAAGGGGTTTAGTCAGGCTCCTCAGGAGCAAAAAGAACGGTGAAATTCCTCTGAGTGAGGCAAATTCTGCCCCCAGGGCTGCGATGTAAATCCAAAGTGGCCAAACCTCATCTGGAGCACGAGTCACTCTGCATGAGCTGAGCACTCCCTTCTCCTTCCAAACCCTCCCAGACGCCAAAGTAATGAAGAACAAGGAGCTGAGATGTGTTCTCCAAGAGCTCAGAGCACTAATGGAACAACAGCAAACACGGGAACAGCAAATGAGCTTGAACACGAGCTGCAACAACATCAATCACACTCTCTCCTGAACTTTGGCTTTCTCGGGGGCTGCAGAGCTGAAATCGTCCTCATTTAAGGATATTAGAAATAAAATGCTGCGAAAAGGAACCATAACTCACACTGGTTTAACCCTGTGACACCCCATGGCACCAGGAATTCCTTGCCTAAGCAATACAGAATTTCTGTATTGCCTAAGCAATAGAGAAAGCATTTACAGACTGCTTTCCCTGCAGGCTTTTCCTCAAATGTGCACAGGTATTTACCTCAAATGTGCACAGGAGGTATTTTCATTGATTGCCAAGCTGTCCACACAAATTGAAATTTGACAGTAAAAGCACATCTCTGACCTCTCAGCCTTTCAGGGATTCCATGAACACAGATTTACACGGAAATGGCAAAGAACACCAGCACTGGAAACTGTTCTGCAATGTCCCTGGGTCACTCCCAAACCTCCCCTGGGAACAGAATTTCCTGGCCTAGGGCTGTTTGTCACACAGCTCAGGGGGAATTTTGTAGCCTGGTAACTTGAAATAAATGAGAAGATGGAAAGACTGGAATGACTGGTGAATGATCAGAATTAATCTGTGTCAGTCTCTAAGCACAAATAGCATTTTGTTTCTCCAAAGGGTCAAGAAATAATTCCATTTCAAAGCACATAATTACAACCCCCTTCTGTTTCCTGAGGACATTCACAATGTAGTAGAGATCTTCCAAAAATATTATCTGGCATTTCTAAAACTGTGCCAATAATGTGTTTTAAAAAGCTTTATGTTAGCTATCTCTAAACATATCTCCACATCTTTTTATACCCATGCCTTAAGAGGCAACTGCAAAGTGAGGACCAATTAGCTCCTCAAATGTATGTAAGGATTAACAGTCCTTAAACTGGATGCATATTCCAGAAATCCAAACTGCAGCAAAACCATTTAACACAACAGAAATGGAACAGAGGCACAGGACCTGGCCAAAATATGAACCTTCATCAGGAAAAAATACAGAACAGGCCTCCTGAAAGTCTGTGTATATTAACAGCACCAGGAGAAGGTTTTCTCCTCAGATTTTCCAAAGCAAAGTTATCAAAAGGTTACAATTCCAGGCCAAATTCCCTTGAGAAGAAAAGCAAATCTACCAAAATAGCTACAGACACATCCCATGGATTAAAGGTTACATAAAAAGCCAACAGGTCAGAAATACCTTTCTTCCTCCTCTCTCTCCACAATTCTATCTAATTAGATTGAATGCTTTTTTATTTTGTTCAGTGCAGAGAATTCCTGAAATCCCAGTTTAATCAAGCCTGAGTCCTGCTACTCCTCTGAGGCACCATTTCCTTCAAAGCCACAAACTTCAGCTGAGCTTGTGTTAATTTTACAGCATTTTTACAGCATTTTTCCCCCCTTGAACTAATAATAACAAAAATCTAACAGTATCCCAGTGTCTCACCTACTCTTTAATAAAAGCACTTAATTTCTGATCCTTTAAACATTCTCCTTTCTGCCAAGACCTCCCTGATTTGTTACTGCCAGAGACATTTAGAGCAGATGAGCAGCAGGAGGGTGCTGAGCCCTCGGGATGGGTGTGAGACCATCCCAAAGGATCCCAGGAAATACACAAAAACTGACATTTGCTGTCTCCTCAAACTGAGGGACAGCTTATGACTGCACAACCCCAAAGACAGAGGTTAAAATCTGCCTTTTTATATTTGATTGGAGTGCTACCAACACTACAGCTGTTCCCACCAGAGCTGCCTCTGGCCAGAAGAGGCACTGGGGAGAATAAAGTTATAAAGTCCTTTTTTCAGGGTCACACAAGGACTCAGACAGGAGCTGACTGTGGTGCATTAAAAAGGCCCCAATACTGGGCACTAAAGATGTCCTTAACCTAAGCAGAGAGGGCTCTTTTTACCTTTTCAAGGTAAAACAGGACCTGCTTAACTGAGAAAACTCCAGAAAACTCAAACTGGAAAGCAATGGCGTTTAATTACCATGGTGACAATCAACAGGGACAAGCTTTCCCTTTTAAAGGTGATCAAAATAAGGAGAATTTTCCTTTTGAAACATGCAATCCTAGCCTCAGTACAAAGGTGAGGAGATGAATAAAGGTCTAATTGCCTGTTTGACGTTATAAATGGAGAGACCAGAGGGCTGAAAAAACAGTAAATTTGGTTAGTGGCTGTAAGACCTGAACTCTGGACAAGAGTGTCACCTCCCTGTCTGTGTCCAGGGCAGGGAAACAAAGGCAAAGCCACAGCCAGCTCCATCCCAGGAGGCTGCCAGGGTGTCCTGTGATATTCCAAAAGCAATCCCAACTTCACCTCTCTCGGGATTGCTTTCTTCTCCCACTCCTTTGCTGCTCCTGCCTTCCCCTCCCAGACAAATCAATAAAAAAGGTCTTTGTCATGGTAACTGTGGAGCTCCTCAGGCAGGCAGCCTCCCAAGGAGAATTGCCTCTGGACACGATGCCCAGCAGATATTCCAAGGAGAGTCTCAAGGGAAATGAATATTGAATTATTCGATGCTTTAACTCCAGTCTCAGTAGCCCTTGTCTCTAAAATTATACACAATCAGCTCACCTGCCCAAAGCTTGTGAGAATACGTGAAAAAAACAGCTCTGTGTAAACTTCTTAATATGTGAAAAGGGATTGTTTTCTAAAAAATGGAAGTTTGGTCTGCTCGGAGTATGTCTGATTTAACAGCATGCCCTGCCTGTCATCTTCTGGAGAGTGAATATTGTGATATTACCCAGCTCTGAAACAATGGAAGAGGAATTGAATTTTAGAAGGCAGGTATGGATTGTTCTGTGCATACAGGAAGCATTAAAGGATTATTTGGGAACGATAAAAACCAGAACTCCTTTGTGCAGCCCCGGGGAAGGGAGAATGCAGCTCAGGGTGTGATCAATGAAAATCCTCACAACAATCCAATCAATGGAATCCCTTCGGAAAGGACATCAGGAGTGCTGATGTTCATTTCCCTCAGGGAAAGGCTGGGCTGATTCTGCACAAACCCCTGAAATTCCTGATGCTCCAATCCAATCTCAGCCTTCCAACACCAACCTCCTGCTGCACACAGGCTGCCACCACGTTTCCCAGGATTTTAGGGGTTTCTTTGCCCTTTCAGCAAAATTCAGGCTTGGCTCTAATGTACAAAAATGTGAAAGAACCTGGTATCTGTAAAACTATTTCAAGGTAGTTTTAAAGCAACCTTAAGTTCTGCATCGTGGACATGGGTTTGGAGTGAATGGTCAACTTTCAGATATTTGTGACTGATCTGAAAGTGACTTTGAATTTCAGGACAAAGAAGTTCTGCCATCAGAAGATAACACAGGGAAACTGAATATATACAGGGGAACAGAAATTCTGAATTCATCAATTTTATTTCTGTTACAATAGTAACAGTTCTTACACCACATCAGCATCCCTGAACTCCAGACACGATTCCACTCACTGAGCTGGGAGCATTTGGGTTCTTAAATTTAAAACCAGACGCTTCTAAAAATCAAGCCTTCTTCTACAGAGGGGAGAAATGTGTTGTTAAACAGATGCATTAATGCAATGTTATCTTAAAAGCAGGGAAGTAATCAACCAAGATAAGGACATTGCTACATCACATACTCACTAAGTATTACATGCTTCCATGTTTTATTTTAATTACATGGAAACAAAAGCTGTTTTAATTAAAGAGGAGCAGCTACACAAGCCAGAACTGGGAAGTGAAATGCCTTCAGCAGTTCTTTGGAGGACTTCACCACGTCTGACAATTTCAATCTATTAGCTCTCCCCCTCTCCACAGAGATCACGATTAGCCAGCAAAGTTGCCCTTTCAATTCACTCAAAGCTTCAATCTATTCCATCTGTGCTCCCTGAACCTTTCATTTCCAATCGGTTCGGGGTAATTCAGAGCAGCCAGGGAGGCTGACAGCCTCTGCCTTTCTTTCACATCCTCAGGGCTACACGCTGACATCTTCAAATGAACTCAGAAATAAATACGATATCGCTGCTCTCACACAACAACATCATTTGTTTGAATTCCATTAGGGAAGCACACAGGTGTAATTAGGAATTGGGCCATGACTCAAACAGCCACTTGCCCTCATGCTGGTCTCTCCATTCTGCTGTAATGGAATAAAAGCCTCCTGTGAGCTCCCAGTTTGACCTGAAGGCTGAATGCCTGAAGAATCCAGATGGAGAAATAAGGTAACTCTGATGCAGATCAGTGAGCATTTGTAAGAGGTTTTGCATCTTACTGCACACACACTGCACAGCAGCAGCACCTGGGACAGAGCTGCAATTCCCACATGGAATCTGTCTGCCCCGAGGGATTCTGGAGGTGGGGGAGTGTGGCCAGACGGACAGAAAAGAACCACACTCACACTGTCCAGCTGTGTGAGCAGAAAGAAAGAAGTTTATTTTGGGGATTAGGGTTTAAATAGTGTTTGGAACTTGATCAGCAATTGGGTCATGAGGTTGACACCTCTCTGACCCCACTGGTCAAGTTAGAAGTTCATTAATTTGTCCTTCTCCCAGGAAAAAGTACATAGTTTTTCAAAACATCACTCTTTGTTTATGTTACATGGGTGAGAACTCCAGTACAGAAATGTAAAACATCAGAAGGCTGAAAAAATCAGGGCGACAGGAGAGAAGCTCACACAAGATGTGATGAGCATTAGGACTTCACCAGTTCAGCCACAGCACCAGTTCAGGAGGAGGAAAACCCAGTGATGAAGAGCTGGGAAGTGTCTGGGGACAGGCAGGTGTGAGATCCAGCCAGCAGCAGTGTGTGATGCTGAGCACAGCACTGGGAGCCAAGGAAAGGCACCAGCCTGGCCCAGACCAGTGATTGTGGAATCTTAATGTGTCATTATTAATTATGGAATCCATGATTATACCATCACCTGAAAGAATTCAGCTCCTCAGAATTAGTTGGGCTGGATTAAAAATAAATAAATTATTTCAAAAACCTTTCAACTCACCCATCAAAATGCAAGTAGTGTGCACTTAGGTGCAGCTGCATCCAAAATTATAAAATGCAGTGATCACCACATTATCAATGACACAGGGAAGCTTTCCCTCCCCATGAAAAATTTCAACTATCCCATGAAAAGCAATTAATGAGGAAAAAGGGACTGATAATATTTGTTATGTAGAATTACCCAACTTTCATGGCTTTATCTTATTATTAAAGTTATGATCATCTTCTTGTTTTGAAGCTGCAATGGGATGTCAGTTTGCTGAGGCCTATCCATGGCAATTATAAATATACCAAGTGATCACTGTCAAGCTTTTTCCCATTTTGCCTGGTTTCTGTGCTGGAACAACAGCTAGGGTTGAACACCACCTGGTTCTATAATCATGATGTTTTCTGCAAGGGAATGACAATGAACAGTTACTGGATGTACAGTTTGATGCTAGAGAAAGAAAGCCTTAATTGCAGCCTACAAGCTTTTCTCTTTGGTCCCTCAGTTTTCCATCAGATCAAGGAGCTCAGACCCCCTCTGTAGGCAGCTGCAGCATTACTGGAGCTGGTGCTGCAAGGAAAAACCCCAGCCTCTGTAAATGAGGGGAAAATATTAGTTTTCAGCTGTGTCTGTGAGCTCTCTGCATGGCTCATTACTCAACTGCAGAAATGCCAATGGCACACAGGAAAGGGACTGCAGCAGCCCCAGCTGAGGCTCACTCTGCTATGAGCACTCCACCATCCACGCTCCTTTTCAGATCAGATTCAGCCCAGTAAAGAATTATTATCATTTTTTTCTGTTTACAGGTTACAGTTTAGATTTAAGTGAACAAAACCCAACACAGAAACTACAGGAAAGCACCACTGGCCAACCACTGCACCTGCACTACCCCTGTAGAATGGGGAGTGTTTTAATTTCCAGGAAAGGTCTGTCAGAATGGTTTTCTACAGCCCAATTACAAAAACCCTGAACATTGTTCCCGTGAAGTTGGACCTTGACTCCTGCAGGCTGACTGTTCCCAGCTGTGTTTTCACAGCACTTAGCAGAGTTTTCCCAGCAATGCTGTGTGGTTTCATTATTTCCCTCTCTGGAGCTGTGTGGCATCTCCAGGAGCTCACAATGCAGCATTTCTCTGCTCCCCCTTGTGCAGGGCAGAAGGCAAGTTCTGCTGCAAGAGCTGAGAGCCAAACAAAAACCCTCCTGCTATCACCCTTGGCCAGCAGGTCAAGGGAAGACACTGAGAGTATTTGGGAAGTGTGAGAGCTTCCATTGTGCAAAGGCTAGAATGTGCAGAGAGACTCTTTACTACTGGAAAAAAGAGATGAGAATGATGAAGCTGCATGTGAGAATATTTTACTGCAGAACCAAAAGGAGTTATTTTCAACCACTGAGTGCAAAGGAGTAACTGAGCATCAGCTGTTCCGATTTTCCTTTCCTTTCAAACCATTTCACACAAAATTATTGAGAAAATAAGCAAAACTCTGTCCTGGGTGCTGCAACTTACATTCAGCATAAGCAAAAGTAAGATTTATTTATTCCATGAAAATCTGTGGTAGTTTAATATTTGCCTTAGTCTGACACTGAAGTGTAAAGAAGGGATTGTGTCTTCTTCATTTAAATTGCTTTAATTAACGTGAGGGCAACTCTGCAATACAAGTTTCAAGGAGAAGATGAAGTATTTGTGTAACTGGAGCCACCAGAGCCCTGGGATGTCCCTGGTGAGAGGCTGGGCACCCCCTGCCTGCCTGGGGCAGCCCACAGAGCACAGCTACTCTGATTTTCTGTCATGCAACTTTCACACCCCACTTCACCATCACGTCTTACTCTGCAGAGCAGTAGCACAACACAGAGTTTGAACTTTATTTCTGCTTCTTGTCTTCCAAACTTCCATAAATTTCTTCTTGCTTGCCCTCAATCTTAATTTTCTGGGCTCCCAGCCTAGAGTTTCAAATATTTTCTGATAACTCCTATAGGTCAGTACTGAAGTTCAATGTCACCTCAAAATCTAACATTATATATGGTCTGTTTTGCTCTGTGATTCTTTCTGTTCATCCCATTGCTGAAAACAAGACTTGATACTGCAAGGAGAACAGCAGCACTGACCTATAAAGAAAGGGGCAAGAGAAAGTGCAGGAATTATGGAGGGATTCAGTTGCTGAGTGTCTGAGAGAAACATTTATTCAGAAATTGGAGAAGAAAATGATGAGGTACTGGAAGCCACATTTGCTGAGGCTAGGTCAGGTTTAGACTAGAAGGAATAGAATGCTCATCTCCTCCTAAGACAGATGTCAGAGAAGGACAGAAGATAACTGGAACTGCCACAACAATTCCACGGGCTCCAGAGGAGGTTTTGATAGAGTCTGTTTGTAGGAAGGAGATGGAACAAGTGGGAGAATGTGCAGTTTTTGTGACAAATGGATCAAAGTGGCAGCAAACAGCTGCAGTGAGTCAAGGAGAGGCCCGAAAGGGGCTGAGGGAACGGTGCAGTCACCACAGATGGGAGGACAGAGGGCTGCTCTTCTCAGGCAGAAAGCAAATGAGAATGGACTTGTTACAGAAAAAAGGATGGCTTCAGCACTGCACAGGATGAGCTGAGACACTGCAAAATCCCTCTGACACCAAAGAACATCCTGCAGGACTCTCTGAGCACGTGGGGGGGACTTTTCTTCATCCCTTCATCTTCACTGAACCCCAACAACTTTCCAGACACGTTGTAGGCCATAAACACCCAAGGGCTGGGGGAGTTAATACCTGAGAAATGATGATCTGACCTACTGCAACAGCTCCAATCCCCCAAGGTCTGGGAGTGCTCCCCTTGCAGCTAAATGTGAATTCTCTGCTCCTCACTGGGCTGCCACAGCCCAGAGCTGGCAGCACTGCAGACAGGCTGCCAAAGTCATCCTTCCTCCCTGCAGCTGCTGAAAGGAGAACAGTCAGAGGGAATCTTCTCATGAACCATCATTTTATTATTAGTGATGCAATTTGATTATTTGATGAGAATATAATGCACAAGCAGACATCCTAAGCACCAAACTATAAACACAGGAACAAAGGTCTGCTATGTTTAGTATTTTCCACTTACAAGCATTTCTCTTTCTTCAGGATCTGATCCAAACCAAACTCACAGTTCTGATAGGACCAGATGAAAGGAGCACGAGTGCATAGAAATAGAATGAAAACAAAGTAATACATGTTTCACCAGTGGTTATTGTACCATTACTCTGATCTACTGCTGCTCAGATAAAGAGGCTAAATACAAAGGCAGCAGCACTGATCACAGATCTATTTACCTTAGTTAGCTTTGGACAAATTAATAATTAATAACAATAACCGAGCACTGAGATACCACTCAAAACATCAGCCTGGTGGGCAGCATTTGGGAAATGCCACCTTCTTTGCCAAGGGAATTCACAGTGATATTTTCTTTGTATTTTTTCTAACCTGAAACTGGATCCAGGTCAGGCTCCATGTAATTTAGAATAAAAGAGCCTAAAGGCTACTGAACAGGATCATGTTTGATTCTCTCAGTGTTCATACAAGTCAGCTCAGAAGGTCACAAGAATCCGTTTATTTTGGCTCTTTCAATTTCCATGTCCCATCAACAACACAGGGACCAGCCAACAGTTTCCTTCACCACCTCATTACCATCACTGCCCACCATGTTCACAACTTACCAAACTGAAGGAGCTTAAAATAAACCCCAAAGGCTTGAAGGGGCAAAGAAGGAATGAAATATTACTATATTAAGATAACCACCCCATGTGGACCATCTGTCAAAAACCCTATTTTTTCATAAGTGGTTTGTTGCATTGTTAATACAGACATTGAAAATATTTTCCTTAATAGTTTATTAACACAGATTGCAACAGAAATAAATACAAAAACATCTTTATGACATCTTCTTATAAAAAGCTTTTTATGTTCCCTTTATCATGCTGCTGTTTGAAAAGGCTTAGATAGCACATTAATTGTAACAACGGGATGGCATCTACTCAATCTCTTAGAATATTTTAATCACACAGATGCTTTCATCAGATCTTTATTTGTTTCCTTATCCCACTCTTCTTTTCTGTCCTTACAGGCCTCTGAGCCGTTCATGTTGTCCAGCAATCAGAATGTCACACTCCAGTTTTTAACACAGATGCTAGAAATTAATTATTTTCACGTGGCAAAATGTACAGCAGATGCTGCATAGCTGCAAGTAAACCAGATCCTGCTCTGAATGCCTTCTATTCTGAGCAGACAAGAAAGGTTAAAAAAAGGGAAAGCAGGGAACTGGAGGGATTTTTTCAAAGGTTACAGAAAGCCAATGGGCAGCCTCACTCCTAAATCACCATCACGAACCCCTACATTCCCCTGCTCTCATAAAGAAGAGAACTCTAACAAGGCAAAATAACTGCATTTCTGTAAAAGGAGAATAATAGCTGACTTTAAAAAAGGGATGGAAAATAATGCTTTATAAGGTCATTTAAAAAAATCAACCAGTACCATTAGAAGGCCACTCCAAGCTATCAGTCATTTTCCCACTGTGGAGCTTATCAAACAGAGATATTTCTACTCCACAAAATATCAAACAGTATGAAACCCCGATTTTGCTGGCGATGCCAGCGTTGGTGTGTGGCTTGTCTGAGGAGATTTTGTTTATTTTTAAAAACGCCGAGCGTGCTGCCAGGGCTGTGGTGCAGCCTGGCTCAGTGGAAACCCATTAAAACCACTTTGCTGGGCAGATGGTGTCAAAGAGTCAGGAGCACAGAACAGGATCCCACTGTGCACAAGTGTTCAGTATGCAAGAAATCATCTCCTATCAGACAGTGCTGCAGGGGACATGGGCAGCCAGCGAGGACAGAGCAGAGATCTGCAAAGGCAGGGCAGGCTCACAACCCAGGAATGGGGAAAAGGATTTGGAACAAGGGATTGGGAACTGAGGAACCCACGTGAGCAAGGGCAGATCTACACAGAGCTCCAGCTTTAAAAACAACACATTGCTTTTATTCACTGAAGGGGTGACCACTCTGTCATTAACAGGGACAGCACAACCCAAAGACTCAAATAAGGGTTTGGAAAGTGTCAACTACTGTCTCTAGATGGACACAAAAAACCACACCCACCCATCAAGTCGAGAAGTGAGAAGAGGAAGTTTATTTTGCTTTGGGGTTTAAATAGGGTTTGGACTTGGACCAGCGATTGGGGCAATGAGGTTGACACCTCTCTGACCCCACTGGTCAAGCCAGAAGTCCATCACAGAGAGGAATGTGAAAACAATCTATTTTGTTTACATTACAATGTGTAAGAACTCTCCAGTTCAAAAATAAAAACATCAGAAGGCTGAAAAATCAAACAATTGTGAACAGAGGAACCCCAGCAAGGATCTGAGCAAGGGCAGATCTATGCAGAGCTCCAGCTTTAAAAACAACACATTGCTTTGATTCACTGAAGGGGTGACCACTGTCATTAACAGGGACAGTACAAAGACTCAAATAATGTTTTGGAAAGTGTCCACTACATTTTGGAGCCCCATCTTTCACACCCTGATGCCCAGGCATGCTGGGCAGTTGGCACTGCAGTGCAGTTCTGGGAGTGGGCACAAAGAAACTCACCAGTGACATCTGGAATGGCTGTGCCCTGACAGAACATGGCAAAACTTGTGATGTACCAGGCTGCACTAACACAGAGCACACTGCAAGGCTCCTTTTGCTCATGTTCCTTTCCCACTCTTCTAGAGAAAGAAGGACAAGTGTGTTCAGAGTTTTCAGGTGAGTGGCTCATTCTGTAGGTGAGCACAGCACCCAACAAAGCCCCCAGCTCTGGGTGTAACAGATCCTAAACAGAACAAACCCAGGGCAAATGAGGGTAAAAGTATTCCCTGTGCTCTGCACCACGTGTGGCAATAAACCTCCACTGTGTGAGCACCTTTTTCCTCTGCTGGGCACAGTCAGCTGCTCACTTCTGCCCCAAGTCCTGTACTGGGGACCACATAAAGAGATCCTTCTTCATCTTTAGAGCTACAGACTCATGACCCTGAGCAAACCAGATCCTATTTTTATTTCTGAGAACAAGGTAAGGACGACGGGAGTGGAACTGCAGGTACACGGTGTATTTACAGATTTATCACACTGCAAAGTTTTGCAGAGCTGAATAGATCTTTCAACAGTAGCTCAAAACACAATCCACAGAAACAACATCAAACCCTCGTTCAGAGCAGGAAAACCAGACAGAACACCCCACTGCTAGCAGCAAAGCAGCAAGTTAAATGTGGGAATCTCACACACACAGACAGGAAAGATAACTACCCCATGTGTACCAGCAAATCAAAATTAACCAAGCAAGGCTGATTACATTAGGAGAGAGATGCAACACTAAAGGATAAATACAAATATTTCAAATATAAGCAGATGCAAATCACCGTTATTTTCATGAAGACAAGCAGAATGAGTCACCATGGCTCAGCAGAAAATGGAGGATACAATTATGTGCTAATCCACAATCTTTGGGGAGTGAGTGGATTGAAGACTAACTGGAATTGTTTCCTTCCATACATTGTGGATTAGATCAATACTCAGAGACAGCACTGCCTTGTTACCTCTGCCAGCTTTGGGTTCCTCCTCTTGCACAATGAATTTGCATAATGGATACTGAAGACATAAAACTATACTTTTAAAAATATAAATAAAAAGGAAGTGATGTTGAGGGCCCACAAAGTTCAAGGTTTTGAGACCATTTAGCATTAGATAAAACTACGCCCCGTGACTTGGAGGGTTTTTTTAGCATGCAGGACATGCAGACTCATCTGTGTGATTATCTGGACATCTGCCTTACTCCTCAGCAAGAGATTTGCAGACGGTCTGCTCAACAGTCTGCCTCTCTTAAAAGCAAATGCATCAAAAGACAAGATGTGGAGCATCCTGGTTCAGCTGGAGAGGAGCTCCTGTTGCTCCCTGGTCCATTTCCAAGCTGTGTCCCCCAAGGGTAAGGAGTGTGTTGACATCCCTTCACACGTCTGGCTTGTGGGCTTGTTGTTATTACCCCTGCTGCTTCTTTATACATACAAGCTAACTGTTTTCTTTGGTTGTTTTTGTAAGGGCTACATTAGTCAATATCCTTCCCCTTCCCACAGTTCAGAATCCACATTTGGTCATTTTCAGATGTGGGTCTGTTTCATTTAGGAACCATTAGAATGGTAAATTTCTGAAACACTTAAACCAAAACATCCTTGTGGGAAAGTCTTTATTTGCAAATAAAACCCCAAATAACTAAACAAACCAAACCAATTCAAAGTAACTTTTAAAATAGAGCCAGATGGGCCTAGCAGAAAGTGAAATGACCATAGGAGGAGGAAAGAAACCTTCTGGCTTTATAAACCTGGGGAAATGTGACAACACTGATGAGACCACTACCAACCTTTTATACACTGTACAAGAAAAAAAAGTTCATTTTGCTGAGCCACTTCCAGGGAGACAATTTCAGCATGGGAAACTCCCTCGAGGAACCTTTCTGGAAACCCTGATGAAGAAGTGGCAGCAGTGGGGGTGTGAGGACAAACACCATGCTCTGTGTGCAGAGCAGGAGCTCTGAGCAGTCAATTGACCCCGGGGTGCAGATGCCACCAATGACTGGCTGGGTTCTCCTGCTCTGCTGCACTCAGCCACTGCTCAGGGGTGATTTACAGCAACCTCTGCTGCACTGGAGCACAAACAGAGTGTCTGAAGCACCCAAGCAACACCAAACAGCTCACAGCAACACTTCCAGCTACCACAGTGAGTCTCAGACAGTGGTTTTTCTCAGCCCTTTCAAGGAAAAGAACCCAGAGCATCTTGCACAGTGGCCTGGTGTTGGTATTGTCACAAAGGCCTTTGTTTACGGGCAGACACACACTGGAATGCAGGCTGAAAGCAGCCTTGTTACTCCCATTTCCTCCCCTGGCTTTCCCCTCGCCTGCACGCAGAAGGTTCCTGGCACTGGTTTCACAACACTGCTCAGATGTTCTGTGAATCACCACTGCTGTGTGGGCTAGGGCTGAAAAACACCACTCCACAAAGCTCAGTCTACTCTGAATTAAAGCCTGTGAAGGCGCTGCAGGCCCCTCTCCTGGCTGCCACGGGCTCAGGATCCCAGTGAGGATCAGTAACTGGTGTAACTCCTGTGGCAGAGCTGGGAGTGAGTTACTCCCTCCTCTGGGTCCAGTTTAACTCACAGTATAAAGCAGGAAATGGAATTTTGCACTGACACCACACAGGCTGTGCTTTGGAAGGTGAAAAGTTTCAATCCCTTGGCTCTGTGGGGCCATCACACCAACACCTTACACCAGAATTAATATTCAATATTCTGTTCAATAAAAGAAGGAATCAGGGACACGAAGAGGCCAATCCTCATTCTACAGTTAACTGTGCCCACATTTCAGCCCCGGGGTGAAGTAGCCTCACATCCTCAAATATGTACTTTAAACTGCTCATGGTAATTAGTGTTATCTACGTGTCTCGGCACTACTTAAAATCCACTTCATTTGGAGCTGCCATTAATAATGCAGCAGGCAATACTACAAAGACTGGTGAAAATCAAGTAATTTAATGCACCACTTCATAAACCAAACTTGTGATGAATCTCAGCTGCCTCTCCAGCTTCCGTGAATCAATCTGTCTGCAGTCATGTTTATGTATGGTAGGACCCGTGACAGACTGCCACTAGACTTGGCATCCACAGCCACCTCAGGAGCTTGATTTAATGTGAATGCAGCATGAAAAATCAGATTATCTTTTGATTCTCTCCTTTATTAAATAAAACTGATCTTTATTGAATAAAGCTGCTTTTATTAATATCTAAAACATTGGTTGGTGTCACAGAGCCTGCCAGTCCTAAGGAACTAATAAAAGAAAAGACAGAAGTAAAAAATGAGAACATTACAGGGAAATATTAGAAACCAAATCACATTAAGGCAGTATTGCAGTTGACAAATAAAACATGGGTCTGGCTGTGGATTTTTTTTTGTTTAGCTTGAATTTATTATCTTTTACAGAAAGAAAAGGAATCAGAATGGAGATTTTCCCACAAGTTCTCTGTGGCAAGAAACAGCAAGAGCAAAAAAGTAGAAGTTATGTTCCCTTTCCCTTTTTTAGTGTCCCAAACAACTTCATGTTCAATGCAGCTGGGACAAAGCACAAAAACTTTGGGTTTAAGGCAACTGCTTGAACTTAAAGCTGGAGAGATTTAATTTATTTTGAAGGTTTTACAGAAAACTTTTGGGGTTTTTTTTATTGGCAGGCAGAGCTCACAGGAAAAGCTCCCACTGACCACACATGTAGTTTATGCTCAGGTGAAAGCAGCAAGCAGCACATGTTCCATCCAGACCAACTGCACAGCTGGAGCAACAGATGCTGGGGATGGCTCTGGCCACAAGCAACAGCAGCACTGTTACTCTGAGAAAAAGAATGTGTCCCTCATCATCACCATCACAATCTGTCAATGTGAACTGTGATTCAACCCTGAACTCCTGCCTGGCCACCACCAAGGAGGGGAAAAACATACATCCCATAAATCAAATAAAACAATCTTTGGTTTTAATCCCATGTAGAGAACTATATCCCATGTAGAGAACTATATCTCATATACTACCACTTTTCTAGAGCAATGAACCAAAACTGGACATTTGGGAGTTTGGTTTCCTTGTTTCCTCACGCTCACTTTGCTGTAACAGGAGATTTGCATCACTGCACATGTGCTCTGCACATCTCTAGCTGTGAGGAACACCCTGAGGGGATACAAGGAAATCCTGCCTAATACACTTGCCAAGCCTCCATTTCAATAAAACTGAAAGAAAAAGAAAATCAAACCAGCAGCTCTCTGGCCTGAGATATCATTAGAGAGCAACCTGCAGGAAGATTTCTGCCCAGGATGACACAGAAGAACACAAAATGCTCAGCACAACACAAGCAGAACAAGTCACTAAAATAGTCACTTGTTTTTTTTACAGTCAGCTTAAACTTGAAATTTGAAATCAATGAAATCTGGTTTTATCTGGAGACATTCATAATGAAAAAGGTTCCTCAACCTTTAGTCTTACAATATACATCTCAAAAGTGTTTGGCATCTTATGGGAGATGCTGTTTTCATTCTAGACTTAACCCAGGCATGGAACCTGGAGCTCAAATCCAGTATGGAAGTTTTTATTGTCCTCCAGTGGAGCTGATGGCTTTCCATTTAAACAAGAGAACAAAACACCCACATTTTTGTTCCTGCTATGTATAGCCTGTTTTCATTAATGGCAGCTGGACCTTCAGTCATTTTTTGACTGAAGATTTCCCAAGAACTTCTTCTCACCTTTGATAACAAACGGCAAAATGCTGAAGTGGCTGAGGGCAAGCATTGGCCTCCCAGGACTGACTCAGGAAAACTCTGCTGAAGACAAAGGTGTGAAATGCCCCAGAAATGGAGTTACAGAGCACAATCCCCTCTGCCCTTACACATCCAGGCATTATCAGACTGGCAGTGCATTAACATACATGGATTATATCATCACTGACAAGTTGGCCTGGTAGGATCTTTAGCTCATCATTGAAAACAACATTTCATTTCTCAGGCTGGAGCTCTGCATTTTACAAGACAAAAGCAAAGCAAAGTCACAATAGTATTCTCGAGTCTTCAACATTATTACCTGGAAGATTTGGGAACTGTGCAGCACAAGGTGTGTTGCCATGGTTCTGAGTAATGAGCAGCAGCCCTATACACAATAGACAGCTGATTGCTGTTGCACATTAAAAGCTTTTATTTCTCTTTAGGAAAACTTTGTCATCGTGTCACAAATGAGGGAGTTTTTCTATTAGCAGCAGAAAAGCATCAAAGAAACATGCCCTGTAGTAGTAATCACGCCTGATTTATTTTTCATCTGTTCATCTCACTACGTGGAGGGGGGTGGGAATCAACCTTTTACACTGTGAAGTTCATACTATGAATCTCTGGAACACTCTCCTGGTCTTTCCAGTGTATCAGGGCACAGCAGTGCAGGTGGAGTCTGTTACCAAATTTAAAATAAACAATGGCATTAAAGAGAGATATCTGTATCACTAACCAGCAGAGTCCTGGCACTCACACAGCAGCAGTGCCTTGGAGACCTGAAGTGCAAGATCAACAGCACAGACAACACCAGTGGTTCTGCTGGGATCTGTGTGTCTGCTTTCATGGGATCACACAATTCTTTAGGCTGGAAAGACCCTGAGCCCATCGAATGGCTCTGCTAACCCAGCCCTGCCCCTTTCACCCCTGAGCACATCCCCAGTACCACTTCTACACCACATCTACAGTCTTTAAATCCCTCCAGGGATGGGGACTCCACCTCTTCCCCGGGCAGCTGTGCCAGGGCTTGACAACCCCTTTGCTGAAGCAATTTTTCCTAATACATCTTTCAAAAGAGATGTTAGTAACATTTCACAATGAAATCACACATGAACGCTGTAATTGCTGAGCTGGCAATAAAAGAAAGGCTGTATTCTGTAAAGCTGAAATGCCATTTATTCCAGTCCTGGAATAAACTGCAGCCTCAGTCCAGCACTGTGTTAATGCAGGGTTAGGGCAGCAAACTGAGGCACAGCAAAATCCAGGGAATGGAGAAGTTCCTGCTCTCCCTGCACTGCGAGCCTATCCAAGGTACTGATGATATTGCTTATAATAAAATACATCATTTCCAGCCCAGCTGGGCAATCACAAGGTACTGGGGTGCAATGTGAATGAAGCAATCTCTTGAAAAGACTCTGACTTCTTAATCCCTGCTGCTAATGCATTTCCAATTGCAACTTCAGAACAGGAGTTATGTAGGCACTGCATTTAGGGAACATTTGAGAAGACTTCTAATTTTGTTCCTTTCTTTCTTTCTTTACCTGTTCTATTTTACTCCTTTCTTTCTTTACCTGTTCTAAGGAAAAAAGGAGGAGAATGGAATTTGACACGGGGATCCACCACAGAAACACACAGCTCTGTAATCTGCCTTCTATCAGTAAATTCAGTTCTGCATACAAACTAATTAGTAAAAATGA
Source organism: Argya squamiceps (assembly GCA_037834095.1). Classification (NCBI taxonomy): domain Eukaryota; kingdom Metazoa; phylum Chordata; class Aves; order Passeriformes; family Leiothrichidae; genus Argya; species Argya squamiceps. The sequence continues at coordinate 13,438,328 of JBBMKD010000044.1, forward strand.
TTCACTTAATGAAAAAGAAAAGTGCTGATCTCTGAAAATGTAAAAGGGTGTTAGGAATAACTAATACTCTTTTTAATAGGGATATTTATAAGCAGAACTCTTTACCAGTATGTTTGCAAAATCACAGATTAAATTCATATGCTCTTATTCCCCTCTGAAGACTAAACCACATGAAAACTTTGTTTTCCTGCCAAAATAGAACTGCTGATGCACACTATCTGCTGGGTAGAAATGTATACTTCTCCTAATTTATATTTCACAGGAATGCTCAGAATCATCTAAATTAAGTATTGCAAAAGTGCATTCACCTTTTGGCTGAGGAATCGATGAAAACTTTTAAGCTCCGAGGAAGCTTTAAATGCACCCAGAAATACGTGCACTGTCTGTGTGCTCTGATTGGAATTGTAAACAAGCTCGAGGGCTCCAAGGAGGAATCACTGAGTTGTCTGAAGTGATGCCATCAGGACATCCAAACTCTATTCAGCATGCAGGATACCAGACACCTGCTACAGCATCTCATCAAAGCTTTTACATGTTTCACTCAGTGCCTGTTTCTCTGGTCCAGTGAAACACTGCCAGTCAGCCTGAGATACAGGATTTTCAATCTGAGAAACGGCACAGGAGATAACGGTGGGACAGCCAAGCCCAGCAGCTTGTACCTCTGGGGATTCCAGATCTCCAGATCACAAACCCTTCGTAATCCACAGCAGAGCTACCAGCTGAACTCGGCAGCAGCATCTTCTGCCCGATCAGAAGTACCGACGCCTCAGGAAACTGCCAGACTGTCGTGGTCAGCCCAGGAACGATCCTTCACTCAGCCTTTCCCATCACATCCTCTGTGGTTCTGGTTAGCACAAGGCTCCCCCCAAATCTTTCTGCCTTCAGTTGTGGGTATCAGCACTCGAGGCATTACAGAGAGGGGGGACAAAGGCTGCCTGTGCAAAATAAGGAGCAAGACGCAGTGAAACAGAAGAGACTGAGACTTACCTTTGGAAAAAACTGCTGCCAGGCTCAGGAGGAGAGGAGACAACAGATGCCCCATATTGCTAATCCCGGAAGCACACATCCTCCGGTTTGTGCAGCACTCGGGGATCAGTTTCACACACTTTGTACTCAAAATCAAAACCAGTCAGCTGGAGAGGCTACATTTTCAGAAAAGGTCATCTGGAAAGCGCAAAAAGGCATTTCCTTCGCGGAGAAGACTTACTTCTTGAGCGTTAACCCTCCCCCTTCCTCCCTCCTTTCTTCAAAACAGATGATGCTGCGAAGAAAAAACCAACCCTCTCCTCGCCATGAATAACCAGGAGTCAGTTTTGATTCCGATGTTGGTGCGGAGCCGCCCGAGGCAGGCGAGCCCCGCTCCCCGTGTCCGTGTCCGTGCCGGGCCCGGGGCAGCCCCGCTCCCAGCATCTCCTGGCTCCTGCCCAACGGCACCCGCCTGTCCCGCTCCTCCGCGGGCGGCGGCAGGGCCGGCGTGCGGCCGGACGGCACGCTGGTTATCCGGGCGGTCTCCGTGTACGACCGGGGCCTCTACACGTGCCTCGCCGAGAACCCCGCGGGCACCGACATCCTGGCCGTGAAGCTGCAGGTGGTGGCCGCCCCTCCCACCGTCCTGGAGGAGAAGAGACAAAGCGTGGCGGGGATGGCGGGGGACAGCCTGGAACTGCCGTGCACGGTGCAAGGGAAGCCCGAGCCCAGCGTGCACTGGGTGCTCCCGGACGGCACGGCCGTGAGACCCCTGCAGATGGTGCACCCAAGGGTGCTCGTGTTCCCCAACGGGACCCTGCTCCTGGGCAGCGCGGCCCCCGCCGACAGCGGCAGCTACGAGTGCATCGCCACCAGCTCCACGGGCTCCGACAGGAGGGTGGTCAAACTGCTGGTGCAGGGCAGAGACACCCTGCCGAAAATAGCCAGCGCCTCTCCGGAGCTGACCCGGCTGAATTTTGGGGAGAGGTTGTTGCTGAACTGTACAGCAAGTGGGGAGCCCAAGCCCAGGATAATCTGGAGGCTGCCCTCCAAGGCTGTTGTGGACCAGTGGCACAGGTATGACCCTTTTTTCCTCCACCTCTTTCGAGCTACAAACACTGTCTCCTCTGGTGCTCACATAAGACCCAAATACAGCATTAAAACACTGAACTAACTAATTTTCAAGCATTTAACAGCAATGAAACATCTGTTGTGACAGCATCTACATCTAATAACAGACCTAATAACAGACTACATCAATTGCCATAAGTGGGTGAGGTCTCAAAACAAGTACAAGTCATACTTGAATTAAGGTAACAGCTGTCATGATGCACTGGCTGGCTGCTGTCAGTTTAGAGGAGGGGGAGTCACTTGTATCAGATTTGTGAAACAGGGCTGAGGAGGTAGGGGTTTCTTTCATCTTTGCCATATCTACCTTTGGGGGTGTCCCCAAACCCCCTTCCCACAGTAACACTTCACCTTCACCTTAGGAGAGACAGCCCCAACTCAGGGCGTTCCCAGCAGAGTCAGCACTGCTCACATCCCCACAACACCAAAAGTGACAATGACATCAGGGTAGGGTACATTGGGTGGGCACGGGCTGTGGGCATAGTGCCTTTGGAAAGGGTGTCTGTGTTGTCTCATGCTGTTAACACATTCAGTCACTTCCTGTGCTCAGTATTCACCCCCGGCACGTGTTTCCATAATTTTTTCCTCTCTCTCCCCACAACAGAATGGGAAGTCGAATCCATGTCTACCCCAATGGATCCCTGGCCATCGAGGCAGTCACAGAAAAGGATGCAGGTGATTATTTGTGTGTGGCCAGAAACAGAATGGGGGATGATCTGATACTGATGAAAGTCAGCATCACAATGAAACCAGCCAAGATTGAGCACAAACAGCAGTTCAAGAAGCTGGTGCCCTATGGGAAGGATTTCAGGGTGGACTGCAAGGCCTCGGGGTCGCCCACCCCAGAGATATCCTGGGGCCTGCCCGACGGGACCGTGGTGAACAACGCCATGCTGGCGGACGACAGCGGGCACAGGGCTCGCAGGTACGTCCTCTTCCACAATGGCACCCTGCACCTCAACAAGGCCGGGGTGGCAGAAGGAGGAGATTACACCTGCTACGCCCAAAACACCCTGGGGAGGGACGAGATGAAGGTCCACGTCACGGTGGTTGTGGCAGCCCCTCAGATAAAGCACAATTACAGGACACACGTCACCGTGGCCGCTGGAGACACAGCCCTGCTGGACTGTGAGGCTGCTGGAGAGCCCAGGGCACAGATCTCCTGGCTGCTGCCCTCCAGGGAGGTGATCTCCTCGTCCTCAGGCCGGCTCTCCCTGCACGCCAATGGCTCTCTGTCCATCGGCCAGGCCAGTCTGCTGGATGCTGGGCAGTACCTGTGCCTGGCCCAGAACCCTGGAGGGGATGACACCAAACTGTACAGGCTGGAGGTGGCTGCCAAGCCCCCCACCATAAATGGCTTACACAGGAACAAAACCATCATGAAGGTGACAGCAGTGAGGCACTCAAAGAAGCACATCGACTGCCGGGCAGAAGGGACTCCTCCTCCTCAGATTATGTGGATCATGCCTGATAACATTTTCCTGACAGCCCCATATTACGGGAGCAGGATTGTGGTGCACAAAAATGGGACACTTGAGATTAGGAACATCAGGCCCTCAGACACAGGGGATTTTATCTGTGTGGCACGTAACGATGGGGGAGAGTCCGTGCTGGTGGTGCAGCTGGAGGTCACGGAGATGCTACGGAGACCAATGTTCAAAAACCCTTTCAATGAAAAAATAATAGTAAAACCTGGGAAAACTATCACACTGAACTGTTCAGTGGATGGAAACCCTCCCCCGGATATAAGCTGGATGCTGCCCAATGGCACTTGGTTCCCCAGCAGCATCAGGACACCCCAGTTTTTCACAGGAGCCAACGGGACCCTGACAATCTACAGCCCCGAGAGGCAGCACGCCGGGCGCTACCGCTGCTCTGCCCGGAACCAGGTGGGCTACATCGAGAAGCTGCTGCTCCTGGAGCTCGCCCAGAAGCCCAACATCCTCACCCGGCCTGCAGGGCTGGTGAAGGGGGTCAGCGGGGAGCCTCTGTCCCTTCACTGCCTGGCCGAGGGCAGCCCCAGGCCCAGGGTGGAGTGGACCCTGCCCGGGGGCCGAGTGCTGGAGCGGCCGCAGCTCAGCGGGCGGTTCCTGCTGCTGGAGAACGGCACCCTGCTCATCCGGGCTGCCTCGGCGCAGGACACGGGGAATTACCTCTGCAGGGCCCACAACGATGCTGGAGAGTCCTCCCTCACCACTCCTGTCGTGGTCGCAGCCTACGCCCCGCGGATCATGGGCAGACCGCCCCCAGCCATCCACATCGTGCCGGGGGCGGCAGTTCAGCTCCACTGCGTCGTGCTGGGGATCCCCAAACCAGAGATTTCCTGGGAGTTACCTGACCACTCCGTACTCTCCACAGCTCACAGGGGCCGGGGCTCTGGGGGAGAGCTGCTCCACCCCACGGGGACTCTGCTCCTGCAGAACCCCCGAGCCTCCAATTCCGGCGTGTACAAGTGCACAGCGAGGAACCCCCTGGGCACGGACACTGCAGTCACCCACCTCCACGTCATCTGAGCCACAAATACAGCAGGAACGGTGGGAACACAGGCTGCAGCTGGGCTGGGGTCATCCCTGCAATGGCTTTGATCAAAGGCAGCCACAAGCACTTGAGTGCCTGAACATATCCACAGCGTTCAGTCTGCAGTGGCTGGGAAAATGAGAGAGGAAAGAGAAATGAGCTCTGGCAGTATTCACTGGCGTTGCTTCTCTCCATGTTCAGGGGATTTTAAATGAAAGCAAAATTAAGGCACTTCTGCTCTGCAAAGTAACAGCAAATGTTGACTATCAAACATGATAACTTTCTGGAAATGTGCCCAGAGAACTCTTGTACAGACACAGTTTGCATCAGTTCAATCCTGCCCACCTTGTGTGACTGTCACAGGCACAGATCAGAGAGGGCAAGGACACCTGGGAACCAAAGAGGTTTATTGGGATGCAGATTATCTTCTTCATGTGTTTTAATATTTAGTATGTTTTTAAATAAATATCCAATCATGTAACAAGTAGTGAAGTATTTTTAATAGCACGGCTGTGGTTGCCACAGTCTTTTCTGCAGAGCTGTGGGATGACACAGAACAGCTCAGTTTGGAACAGGAGAGGAAACTCTGCTCAGCACTGTTGGGCCAATGCACACAGACTGGGTGTAGAATCACTCCAGCACATTGTTATTGTCACAAAAGCATTTTTTAAAGATTTCTCAATAGAAAAAAATCACATCAATTTGAATCTCAATTTAGAATTGTGATTCCTCAATTGAGCAGCCAGGTAGGTTTAAGAAGCAAATTAAGTTAGCACAAAACAGGAAAAAAGTATTACCGGGTATCCCAGTAGGTTTCTTAACATCACATTGTGGCTTTTAATATAAATTTCAGGAAGTTCTAATACAAGAAATAAACCCCACAGTGCCCTGGCACAGGGGCCAGCAGGTGGGGAGGGCAGGGGGGGCAGGAGGAGGTCCTGGACAGCAAGGACAGAGGGAATACTCTCAGAATATCTCAGAACTTCCAGAACATCTGCTCCCTTCCTTCCCTGTCCCACCAGGGTGTTCAGCCTGCAGCAGAGGAGGGTTCAGGGAGGCCCCACTGCAGCTGTGGCACTGAGCACAACGGGATCAGCACCCCAAACTCAGCCTCTTCCATCCATCCCTGCTCTCTCAGCTTTACAAATCTCCCTCCTAAAACCCCCAATATATTTTTCTCATTAGACCCAGTGAAAATGCACGTGCTTCTAATGCTTTTAATTGAGTGATTCTTTGGAAGGCTGATATGCTGGAAAAAAACTGGAGTAATCCTGTACCCTAATAACTCCGTGGGCGCTGCAGAAACTGCCCGAGCTTTGCTCAGCAAAACTTGCTGCTTACTGAAGGCAGTTTCAGTGTTTTACAAGACTTCAGCATCTTTTCCCTTTCTGAAACCAAATCCTTCACTTAAAACACGTTGTGTAATCTCCTGGCTCCCAGGCTGCTGTAACTGCTGGGGTTAGACAAAGGCACCAACAGGCACTCCAGGGTTTTTTGGGAATGTAAACCCAACCCACAGCACCTCTTGCTGTGCAGAGCTGGCAGAGGGGTCTGCACCAGGCAGGTGCCCACTGCAGTGACACTCTCCCATCAGTCTGTTCAAGGTATAAGAACTATTAGAAAACCCTCAAAAATGGATGAAAATGATGTAACATTAATTCTTTTGAACTCAAAAGCTGAAATTCCAGCATGACTGTATTTTCTGTAATTTTCTATAGCAAACTGTTCCTAGTTACGTTCATTTTAAATACATTTGGAACCCCTGGTACTGCAGGAGCAGTCGATGGTTCAGTATGTAAATTGTTAGCTGTTACTGCTTTTGGAAATAACAAGATCTGATCATTCCAATCATGGCCCATCCTGTCAGTGTAGAGCACTCAGCCACGCTCACAGTCACAGCCTTGGGCACATCCTGCAGCTGCTCCCATCTCCCACAGCGAGAAACACACCCCAAACCACTCCAAACCACCCCAAACCAAAATGCATCCTCTGCCTTCCCCCAGGGCATTACAGGGCACTGCTGATCCATCAGCTCTACACAATGATGATGATAAATCCATCTCTGTAGAGGCACAGTCTAGCTTAAACCTGATTTCTGGCCTGAAAATTAAATGGGCAAAGTAACTTCGAAGACTGGCACTTGTAAATGGGAATGAAAAAAGCTCAAAGACTGAGGGCTGCTCCATGTTCTGTGTCACATAAAGCATCTCACTACTACTGCTGAACAAAAGTTGCATGTCAGATCAAAAGCATGACATGAACATCTTAGTATGTCAAACCAGTTTTATGAGATGGCAACAGTTTATGCACTCTCTGCAATTTGATAAAAACTATGTATCTCTCTCTCAGACTTCAAAGGTAATCTTATACATTTGTTTTCAAAAGCAGCATTTCCTTAATATTTTTAGCCCCTCTCTGGTATATTTGGAAGATTTTACGCAGTTGTAATACAGATTAGTTGTATTTGGAGCTTCAGAAATAAATATTTAACATTTATAACCCGAACCAAACTTTTAAACTTCTGCTTGGAGAAGTCACAGAAATGTTTCTTAAAGCATCACAAAGTGCTGCTGCCCTCTGGAGCCAGTAAATGGCCTTAAAACTGTAATTCACTAATTAGAAGAGACAGGACAATCCTACACAAAATAAAGCACATATCAGAAATGCTGAAAAGATATGAGCCTGTGGATTTATTACATCCAGCAGATGGCAAATTAGCCACCGGGGCTCTTGGCATGAATCACAGAGGAAATCACCCAAAGGGCCTTTGTTCCTTTGCTCGTCCCTCTGTCCCTTCCCTCCCCGCTGAGCCCAACCAGCCTTGTGACACTGCCACCACAGCAGCTCCTTCTGCTTCCTGACACACAGGGCAGGTGGGCTCTCCCTCCTCCTCCTCCTCCTCTGGAGGAAGGGGCAAGGGCTGGAGGGAGTATCTCTGTGGTTTGGGTTTGGGGTGTGTGGGGTACAGCAGCAGGTGCTGCTGCTCCTCCTATTTCATCACTTTCCTGTCAACACCAACAGTCCCAAACCATGCCCGGGACAGAGGGGCAGCATTTCTGTGACCTTCAATAAACCCAAGGGACACCTTTTGTTTGGTTGACGCCTGAAGAGCCTGTTTTGGAATCAAAGGGAAGTCAGGATGTAAGGAAGCTGAACAATACACACTTGCTTTTGTACACCACTATTTGAGTCAGAAAAAAACAGTAAGGGTGTTTCCCCTCCACAAAATGCTCCAAATGCTCCAAATGCAAGTGGGATTCAGTTTTGCACCCTGTGATATCACACACTTCTATCCAAACTCCACACCCACAATCCCAGTGCTGTCACTCAATTTCAGAAGCCTCTTCCACGGCCTCAGGTCAATGCAGTGTTTGCTTGGGGGTCAGTGCCTGTCAGCACAGAAAGGCTGGAATTCTCAGGGCCCAGGGTTCCAACAGGTGACCATGTCCCACAGGTGACCATGTCCCACAGGTGACAGTGCCCCAACAGGTGACAAATATCCCACAGGTGACAGTGCCCCACAGGTGACTGTGCCCCACAGGTAACTGTGTCCCAGGTGACAGTGCCCCAGGTGACAGTGCCCCACAGGTGACAGTGCCCCACAGGTGATGATGTCCCAGGTGACAGTGCCCAAACAGGTGACCATGTCCCGCAGGTGACCATGTCCCACAGGTGGCCGTGTCCCACAGGTGACTGTGTCCCAGGTGACAATGCCCCACAGGTGACTGTGTCCCATGTGACCATGTCCCACAGGTGACAGTGTCCCAGGTGACCATGTCCCACAGGTGACAATGCCCCAAAGTTGACAATGCCCCACAGGTGACTGTGTCCCAGGTGACAATGCCCCACAGGTGACTGTGTCCCATGTGACCATGTCCCACAGGTGACA
>JBBMKD010000044.1:13454697-13476560 GCA_037834095.1 Argya squamiceps
AGAAAAGAAAAGAAAAGAAAAGAAAAGAAAAGAAAAGAAAAGAAAAGAAAAGAAAAGAAAAGAAAAGAAAAGAAAACCACAAGAAATAGCCACAAGAATTTATAGCCATTTTCTTCCTTCATGGAGTAGATGTTTGGGAGCAATAAAAATATTCGTCTGTATATCAACATCCCAACACTGAAGCTGTAAATAGTCTATCAAAATAAACTTTGCACACTTTCTGTTTGCCAACACTGAGAAGTACATGATTACCCATGCAGTGAGAAAAGGCTGCGTTTTGTGAGGTGGTGTGAATTCATTTTAGAAGTTCATGTCAGCTTTGGAAGGATTCCCAGCTCCTGAGAGGCTCCCCAGAGCTGAAATGAAGCACATCTCTAGAACTGGCATTGCACTGCAAACACAAATGTACCAGCTCAGAAAATCCCCCACCTGAGAGAGGATAAATAACTGTTGTTGGCAGATGCTGTGGCCTTGCAGTGTTGTACAACAGAGGAGAATTATTGTTAAACAACTCTCCATCCCAGACACAGGAGTCGTGCTCTGGAGGAAGAATCAGTGTCCAGCTTCATTCAGTGACAGGGTGGAATGTGCCAGGAAAACATCCCAGTTAATCTGTGTCCTGCTGAAGAAGCTTTGAAAAGAAATCTCTGCAAAGTATGAGAAGTGCAAAGGGAGAGCTTTCTCTCCAGATACAGGAATGGGCAGCTTAGTCACCAAAGTAATTTAAGAAAAAAAGATACTGGAATAATAATAAAATCAAGATTCTCTTCTCCTTTCACTTCTACAGTTTCTGCCTCTGTGCTTTTACAGTCAGTTATTTTGTGCTCCATTTGGAGATGGTTTCTGCATAGGCTTTTGAGGCCTTGCAGGCATTCAGGGTAACTAGAATGAAACAAGGGCAGAAGTTGTCACAGAAATGCAGAGTGAGGGAGAGTTTTAATGCAAACCATATTATGTTTGCAAAATTAGCTTCTTTCCCTTCTCTTCATATTTTGCAACAATAGACTTTGACAGGCTAAAAAAAATAATCTGAGCTATTGCTTTTTCCTTAATGTTTTTTAAAGTAATTCTGAAAGGTCACTAACTAATTATTAAATTATATGCATCAATACCCTTCCCCTCCAGAGCACTCTGCAGACCTTTTAATAGGTAGTAATGGATGCTTAAGAGTTTGTCAACATCTTCCTCCTCATCTTCCACTATCCTGTTATCCCCACAAACCAGATTTGGGTCTCAAGTCTCCCTCAAAGCCAAGTGACTTTTGAATCAACTGTTGTCTTCAGTCCCTTAGAGATGAGGAAGTGCACCCATTTCTTGCCCTGCCCAGAAATGATCTGACTTTTGGTTTGGTGGGTGTTTTACTGAAGTGCCAGCTGAAGGTCAGGCCAGTCCAATCTCCCCTGCAGAGTGGGTGTCCCATTCCGTGCCCACCAGTGCAGGTGACAGCACATCCACTGTGCAAACTGCCCTGGCCAACAGTTCTGGGATTAAAACCCTTCCTGTGCTCTGCTCATGGAAATCACAGCCATTCATGCTGCTCAGAATGAGAAAACATCTTCCTGTTTCATCAGCAATGTGTTATTTTGGCAAGAATGCCTCATCTTTTCTGGGTGATTAACACAACTAATTGTGAGGGAAGAACTGGCACCAGGAAAACACAAGAGAGAGTATGGGGGGACCTGAAAACCCACAACCTAATGGGAAAGGTAGAGAACTGATTAATCCACACCCAACAAGGTCATGAAAAGATCCATCCTCACCCTGAGACTTCTTGGCTCATCTGCAGTGTGATACATCAACTTTATGGCATTAAAATTACTAATTGATCTGATCAGTTTATCAATTCCCATTTTTGTTTGAGGTTGGGGGTTTTTTTAAGCAATAGGGTCCCCTCTTTGACAGGCTAAAAGCAGAGGTCTGGGGGAAGGCCCACTGACAAAGAACTGCAGACAAGGGAAAACTGGAGCCAGGTGCATGATAAAAAATGTTCCTCTGCCCAGTATTTCATAGATAGATATAGATACAGTTATCTCAATCAATAGATCTATAGAGATAGATAAAAAGACATGGAAATACAGAATGCGACTAGTGATCTGGAAGGAAACAATTCATTCCAAAAGCCAGTTGGATTTAAAAATTGTCACTCAGTGCCCACAGACCTGGGAGAGCCAGGCATGTTATTGGGTCTTTTAACCTGAGCAGTTACACACTTTTCTCCAAAAATATTTTTCACTTTCAATTAAACTCTGAGGGAAAAATCCTGGTGCTGCTGAAGTCAGTGCATGCCTTGCCATTGATTTTTACAGAGACAGATTTTTACTCCTATTTTTTTTCTCCTTTGCTTGGGATTGCACAGAGGGCATTGAAATGGATTATCTGGGTTTGCAACCGCACAACATTCAGAGAGAGGAGCAATTAGAGTCAGAGATTGAGGAGACGAAAAGGCATCAGCGTGATCAGCTTGACCTCCCAGCAATTTTATACAATTTCATGTGTTGTCCTCAAAACATTTCCAGGGATGACGCAGCAGGTCACTGTGACTGCCACTTAGAGTGCACAGCCTAAGTTGTTCCATTATTATTTCATCTTTCTATCTCTTATTTCCTCCTCACATCTCTCTGTGGTCTTCTCTCTGTCTGTGTGATGCAGAGTCTTTGGGGAAGGGACTTCCTTTGGGTACTGGTGTACCCACAGCTTGGCCAGCTGCACCACAGTCACAGCTGAGTCTGTGATGCTCCCACAGAAATGCTCTGAAAATCAGAACAGCTTCATGGGAGATGCCACAAAGACCACACTGAGTCACTCACTTCAGTTGCCTCTTAATTTCTGCCTTTTATGCTTTTTTTGACATTAACCAGCACTTAGATTTTTGTTTCAGTGACAGCAGGATGAAGCATTAAATCTTTGTTAATTCTCATCTGTTCCCTCAAACCACATAGGGAAATAATAAATTAAATCACTTTATTTCCTTATAATGCTCTGTTTGATGAGAAGAGCAGAGTCACTGAGACATCTTGGCCAGGCTGAAGGCAGGATCTGTTTGACAGGTTGTGTTTCTGCTGTCCCTGGCAGTGCCCCTTGAGTGCCATCTCCTTAATGATCAGACACCAGCCTCGGTGGGAGCAGCATTCCCACAGCTCAGCTTTGTGGTGCTGGCCCTGCTGTCATCTTACAGCTGCTGGAAAAGGAGACGATGCCAGAATTTCCACTCTCCTTTACCTGTTTCCAATGAAAATTCAGAAGTATCTCTGTTCCAAATGGTTTCCTTTGTCATGTTAAAAGTGACAAAGGACCTTATCACATCAGCAGCACTCTTATCAGCCACATCAGCAGCACTCTAATAGGCAAAGGTGTATCTAAGGGGTTTTTTTTTATTTGAGTTAATGAACTAATATATTAACCTGCTCTATCTGACAGTAGGATTTTAAAAGCTGCAGTGGCTGCAAGTTACTGCACTCATATCACAATAAAGTGCAGTTATTTATAAGGACCAAATCACACAAGATGCAGAGGCCAGCTCAGAGACAACTCAATAAACAAACCAATATGTGTGCACCTCGGGGAAAAGTCAGTGTGAGAAGAAATATCTATATATTGTGAGAAAATGAACAGGCACAAAAGCAGCAATACCTGCCAAGTTACCGCAGGCAGGGTGATCCGAGGGGCTGGAATGTCAATGCTCACAGGCAGCGTGTCCAATTGGAAACTTGATAACATTCCCAGTGGAGCAGTTGGGAACTCACTGGTTTGTAGCAGCAGATAACGTGAAACAGCAGAACAGGAGATGTTGTTACCCTGCCTGACCTGAGATGTAACTAAAGACAAGTTGATGGGATGCAAACAAGGAAGGCAAAGCCCATTTAAAATTACTCTGGGGATACAAAAACATTTGCCTGCATGTACTGCCAGCTTCCTTTTCCTTAATTCATCACTTAGACCTTCCTTTTCAATATGGAATACTGAAAATACAGCAATTCCATTAACAGGATTAAAAATGCAACTTTTATGCTTAATCATCTGACTTTTTTTTAGTAGAAAGGTCATTAAATACACGAATTACTATTTGTAACACAAATATTTTGAGTAGGTGTCTGATCTTCAGTGATTAGAATTTTTTTTCTGAGAAGCAGATGATGTTCTGTGCTCAACATCTCTTGGAAAGAAGGAGCCCAGTACTGCAAAAACCTCGCAGGGACAGCATTTCAGTGCCCCAGGGTGATGACTGTGACCTGGATCCGAAGGTTTGAAGTTTCCAGCCCCCAGCGAACACGAGCAGAGCAGTTTATGCTGTAGGTCAGGCTGAAATACACGAACAAACAGCGCTGACCAAGAATTTGGGAGGAACCAGAAACCCAAAGAGCCAAGGAATGAACGAACACGTGTGGTACCTACTCGTGTGCACACGTCAGACCTCACAGCAGCCGCCTGCTCGGCAGCACCAATATTCCTGAAATTCACGGGAAAACGGGCTCGTTGCTGCGACAAAAGCCAGCCCGGTTCTTCACCAGCTACTGATGGAGTGCCAGTGACCCCTAGTGCTCCAGTTACTCACTGAGGCTCCCGACATCATCCTGACACCAACACAACGGGTTTTCTCCTCAAAATGAGACGAGAATTGGCATCTGAACTACATCTGTATCATAAATGTATAGAATATAGTGAAATAAATGACACGAGGAAACAGTAAACCAAGGGCATTGGAAGAAAAAGCAAAACTTCTAGTTAAGTTTTTCATTTCTAGATACCAAAGAATAGTTAGTTGAGTCCCTTAAAGCACACTGACTGATTGTCTTGCTTAACATGGTTTCAGAAAGAACAGGATTACTTTCCTCTGGTTCCCTTATTGGAGCTCTGTTGGCTACTGAAGAATTGTTGTTGCCCAAAAATATTGGCTGTGTTTTTTGCAATATTTTGTCTGCACACCAAATTCTGTGTGTTTTTAGATCACACGAAAACATTTTTTGGGTTGGTCTATAAAGTGTAAGTCTAATAGATTTTTAATGGGGGATAAATGATTGTTATGTCTAAAGACGTCTGTTATTTGCTTATAGGTAATACCCAACAGTAACGTGATTACTACATTTTTTACTCTTATATCCATGTTGTAATGCTAGTAGAGGTTAATAATTTATTGACTCTTTATAGAATATTTATGAATGGAAGATCCAGCATAGCAAAATGAGTAGTTCCACAGCGCCAAATTCAAACCTGCTGTAGAAGACAATGAACCTTTCACCTCCAAATCCAGATTTGCTGACTCCATTGCAGAGTGATGAGACATCAGACATGTCAGGAGGAAAGACCTTTGAAATATAGAAACTTTTGAGGTTTAAATGTGATTTCTATAAAGAGATTTTAAATTAAACAGTTCATCTTTCTGCCTTTTTCTGTGAGTTTTTTGGTTATTTGGGGGGTGTTTGAGCTGTCTAGTACAGCCCATAGACCTCTTCTTGTCTGGCCTCACTTACATTGGAAATACCAGAGATGACCAGGGCAGGCAGGTTTCCCCAAAATGTCTTTAAGGAGTTCCAGGGACACTTGTGAGTGGGTTTAACATCTGTACAACAAAGCTCTACCTGTCCTCTCCACAGTGTCAGTGAGCACCAAGGGGCTGAAGGTCACTGCAGGCAATTGAAGTCTCTGCAAACTGATCACTGAACTGAGCTCCTGAGGTGTCTTCAGCTTCACTCATTCTCCAGGGATCTCAGCCCCTGGTTTTTACACAGAAAATGCTTGATCAGCAGTGGGGAATGAACAGGAGGCAGAAGAATTCATGCCATGTATAATGCACATATTTACTTTTCAAGATTTCCTCAAAGCAGGCAGAAATTGCAATGCAGTTCAACTCCAGTCACACTGAAATTTTTTGCCTTTTTTTTCCAAAGGCCTCATTCTTATCACAGATGGGAGAGCATATGGTAGGAAGCCCTTACACTACACTGCAAACAGCTTCCACACTATAGTGGATTTCATATTGAAACTGCAGCGTCAGTAAGCGGGAGGAGGCAACGGAAGATATCCAGAATATTTTAACCTTCTCACTACAAACATTGCCTGTCCTTGCAGTTGGAGCTGCTGGAGAAGAAGTTGGGGAGGGAGAAATTAGACTAGCTCCGTGAATGTGTGACAAAAACCCCCCAAACCAACAACTCTGAAAACAAGATCCTGTGAAAAAGAAACAAGTTTGCATACAAAATTGAAAAGCTGAGGGATTAGAACCTGCAATGAATGCACAGTAGCAAAACTGGAAGAAAAAATGAAGGAAGAGAATAAGATGGTTTCGGAGTTTAAGAAGAAGATTGGGGGTTTACCAGGAGCTACCTATGATGCTTAAATCCCACTGAAGGGAGCTGCTGGTGTTTGGTCCCACAGCACTGCTGCTGTAATTGTGTGTCCCCAGGCTACAGAAGAGGCACGAGTTTGTTGGCTGTTACATTTGTTTTGTGAATAAAAGCTACCCAGAAAACTCAAGAGCCCGCTAAAACCCACATGAAGGAAATGAAAGTTTGGATTTCTCTTTCAGTTTCTCCAGGAAAACGGAATGTAAATGTTTAAATGCACAGCAGGTGCATTGAAAGACAAGTATTAGAGTTGCTATAAATATTTTTAGATGAAGATCTGAAGGAGTAGAAATAAAATATTGTCTTTCTGAAGTACTGTATTTTCCAAGATCATTATTCCATAGTATTTTGAAGAAATTAATTGGTGAGTTTTTATGAGAGAATTCTTTCATTACTTGGTTTTAAGCACTTCACCTGATTCTCATCTAACTCATATTGGTACATGAATTAAGCCATGATTAACTTCGAAAGTCTGCCTTGTGATTTGGACAAGGAGAAAAATGCAATCTCCTACATCTTTGGATGAGCATCAAAAGGCTTTATTTGGCCAGGAGAATTGCCAAAAAAGAGACTTGCTCTTAATTGATCTAAACTTTTTAAGAATATCTTTGGATAGATCTTGTCACAGAGTTTGTTTTCAAGGATCTGCAAAACTAAGCAAGGATTATCCCAGGATTAGAGCAAATGCAATCTTTATCACCAAACCCCATAAATCTAGATTTAACACTGAATTACATAACTGGCAACGTGCAGTAAACATCGAGGTCTCTCCTGAGCAGGTCTGGAGTGATTTCAATGGCAATGCAAAATCCCATTTTTCTGTCAGGGATCTCTGTCAGGAGAGTGACATTGTGGTGACATTTGAACCTAGTGGTGAAGACTTTCGCCTGGGAGGGAGCAGGGAGTGATTTTCCCAGGTCAGTTTTATATTCAACACTCACCAGGATTAGACCAGCAGGATTCTCAGCTTGTGCCAACATTACAGGACAGTTCAGCTCTGCTTTGTCTCCTTCCAGCCCCAAGTGCTTTCCATTCTTTTTTGTGCTATGACTCAGCTTCAGGAGGAAAAGCAGCAGATATAGGGGTCAGACCCCTCAAAGCTCAGCAAAATCAGGCTCCTCGTGGGGTCTGAGCCACAAAACCTGTCTGGGAAAACCCAGGGAATGCTTTTTCTATCCCACAGAATCCTGTTTCACCCACAAGGTAAACAGCTGACTGCAAATTGCTGACATGCTCAATTTCATCGTGCAGATAAACTTCTTGCTCATGGGCATCAGCTTCACTTTCTTTCCTACAAGAAACCTGAGCTTTAGGCATGCTCTTAGCATTTGTTTAAGGATTAAGGAGTTATTCTGCAGCACTGAAACCCTCTAACTTAGGGTGGAAGGTCAAAAACTTGAGATCTCTTCTGTGAGGAACATCAGCTCAGAGAGTTGGTTACCACAGGTCAGGAAGACTTTCCATGAGCATGAGGATGTTCAAGATCTGGCACTCATTGATACAGACAGCAAATTAAAACCTCAGTTATGTTCAGCATTATTTCAACTTCTTATGTTCAGCATCATTTCAAGTGTTTGGGGTTTTTTTGTCCAGCACCATTTCAAGTTGTTTTGTACTCAGGAAATTAAAGTGACAATTGCCAGGTTAATGACACCATTGCAGAGTGAGTCATACCCTCAGCAATGCCTGTTGAGGTGGTTGAATTAAACAGGATCAATTAATATCATGGGATTGATGCAGTTCAGATTATTTTAGCTGAAGTGCTGATGTATAGGAATGAACACAATTTTTGTTTGCTTTCTGTACTACTGAGCATCTCACAATCGTGTAGTCCAAGGCAAGTGCAGCTTTGCTTATTGGACTATTTATATAAAGTAATAGCTGTTCTGTCACTACCTCATTTTTTTAAGTTTACAGAGCCTAACAATCCTTTCCCAGTGCCCATTTCATGTGTAGAAATAAAGCTCTCTTCCTGGAACATTATTGCCCGCTTTTAATAGCCACATTTAATCTTTGTTTAACAAGAAGTATTCCAGAAAAATTTACAAGTCCTTGTCAGAAAACATTGCAGGATCTTGTTACATTAGTGGGGTTTTTATATTGATTAAACACACGGTCTGTAAAAGGTGCAATAAACCAGCTGTCATTATGAAATGGAGCTCACAAGGTAAGCTACATCCTTCTGCAATTCTTGTTTTATTTAAGAGCAGCTGATTTCATTTTCATTTATTTGTTGTGCTCTCTGTCTGTGAGCTTGGCACAACATTGGAACTGAGGAATGTGCTGAGGTGCTGCTGTAACTCTGCTGCTGCAGGACAGGAGCAGTCACTGTGCTCAGCCAGAATTACAGCCTGGGAGCCCAGCACTGGCAGGAACATCCCTGTGTTCCATTTCGGGGCACAGCAGAGTCGTGCAGATCAAGCTAAACTTTGCAAATGGTCTGATCGGGATAAAAACGTGATTTCTCTCTGATGTCCTTTAGTTAATGATAGAAAGGAAAGCCATGCACTTCTCAGCTCAGGGGGTGATTGGCCTATCCAAAAATGAGGCAAAGCACACAGATGAACAATCAAAGACACATCCATTCCAGCCAGGCAAAACAATGACAGTGAAGAAATTATTTGCCATTTAAGGACACAAATGACACGTTCTGCACACACTAAGCAGCAAAACTATCCAGTTAAATGTACCATGTTAATAACTAAATTATTTGCCTGTGTTAGATAAACAAGACTTGCATTATAGTAATTAACAACCTTCATATAAGCCAAAGGAAAAATTATTTTAATCCCAGGCTGTGCAAGAAAGTTGTTTTAGAGGTAAAGGTGACAGCATGAGAGGTGCCTCAGTTCCTGTTTTGTAAAGAGTTGTGTGGTGAAATACAACCCACTGGTAAAAGAGTGGAAATACACAGAATTTTCCAAGCTGAATTCAACTCTATAATCACAAAGAGGCTATAGCTCATTTATTTCATTTAAGGGTGTTTAGCCACATTTTCTAAAATAGTTGTTTCTTTTCCCTTGACACCACTGATACCCCAATAGAATCAGCTATGGAAACAAAACTGGACTGCTTTTCAGTCTACTTTCTTTAGTGTTTAAAAAATACCCTGGGCTTCTGTAATTGCCAGTACATTAAAATATCAACCAAATAAAAAATCCAAACTGTTAGAGGGTTATTGCAATACAATACCATGTTCCTTCCTTAAAAATAAAGCAAAACAAAACAAACAAACAAAAAAATTATCCAGTACGGGGTTTTTTGCCTTTTAAAATGTAACAATACATTCTTGCCTTGTGTGAAATATCCTGGCAGGTGCATGCACATCCTTTCTCCTGTGAGATGGGCTAGATGTGCCTTGTTTCATAGAAAGTTTCACTGGGTATAAACAGGAGTTAGAACACAACTGCTCAGCGTCCTACTCTGTCTGTATTTTGAAATGCAACTCTGCTTAAAAAAAAAAAAAATAGACTGCAACAGTTTGTTGTTCAATAAGTTCTTTTTCCAAGCCCAGGACAAGGAATTAGGAGTTTTACATCTCTATTCCTGTGGGAATTTGCTGAGGCTTTTCCATATCTCTAGGTCTGTGTTTCAAGAAAGGTTTGGGGCGGGCTGGGGGTGTTTTCCCTCCCCTTTGCCCCTCCCAGAGCTGCCCCTCTCACAGCAGTCACTGAGAGCAGGGCTCTGCCTTATTGCACCTTTTGTCTCTTCATCAGCTCCATCCAGTGACCCCTGGAGAGCTGTAAAAGCTGATCACCTCTTCCCTAATTGAATCAAAGTGCTGCACACAGGAACTCGGGCACGACTTTGATCCTTCCCACACAAAGCAACTTTCAGCACTCCAGGATTTCACTCTGTGTGGAGACCAAAAGCACAAATTTGATTATCTGCTCCTTGCTTGATGGGAGCAGGAGTTCTGAGTCAGTGCTGTTGGGAAAGGCTACAATAAATGTAACATTCTTTGCCAAGGCCTTCCCCTCCGGCATTAGGTATCTACAAGAATCCTCATGTCACAGATATTTTGTTTTATTGTTTTAAAGATAAAAAGCCTAAACTGTCAACACCACCCCTATCCCCTAGCACTTGGAAAAGCAGTTTAAATCTCATGATTTCATGTGTCTGTGAAGACCTCCTCTAAAACAAACCTTCCATTCATTTAGAAAACTTTACTGAAAGAATGAGTTTCAAAGAAATTGAAATGTACATGAGAGAATGCATAAAAATCTGTAATAAATAAGCCACACTGACAACTGCTTATGATCAGCCGTGCTTAGGAGCTGATTGTTATTTCAGGATTACACACAAATGGCCAGGGATAGAATCTGGTCATAGAAAATATCCTGTTCCACTTTTTTTAAGATTGTGATCTTAAAAAGGAAGATAAAAATGGAAGCAGATTTTGGCCTGTAGCACATACTGGCATGCAGATATAACTGCTGAGGATGAGCTGCTGGACTAGAGGATGAAAATGTATTTCCTTGACAGAACTGGAAACAATTCAGTGTTTTAAAGATAAAAAGCCTAAACTGTCAACACAACCCCTATGCACAACCCCCTATAGCACAAAGTAGCTATTTATAGATTCTAATTCCTTTTCAAGTAGTTTGGTGGTGTTTTTAATTTCCAGAAGCTATAACACGAACTGTAAATAGAAATAAGAGCAATGTTGTTATCATAACAAGCCTGCCTGGCCTGTAACTCACTTGCACATTCTCTCGTGGCTCTGCAGAGAATGGAACATTTCTTTTCCAGCTATTTCTTTGGAATTCTTAATCCTCAGGATGCTTGGCAGAGAAACCAGGAGAACAGAACAGAAAGGGCCTGGAAGGTTGCAGTTAATCCAAAAATGAGGGGGATTGGTTTTGTTATTTATTGTTCATTGCATTAATCAAACTTTGTAAAGTTAGGACACAAAGAATTCTTTCTGCTGCAGACCTTTTGTCTTCTAAGTATTATAGAAGCAAAAATGAAAAACCATTTCACGTGGTAGATTGTAGACATTTTCTTTGAGTGAAGGCTTCAAAGTTTATAGGTTTAGATATAGGTGGCACTGGTAAATTTGCAGTGAATCCTGTATCATGTGAAAAAGTTGGGGTTCTAATGAATTTATTTCTTTGATTTCATAGAACTCGTGTTCCTTAAGTTAAATGGAACATCATCTGCAGAAATTGTCCTGCAACAGATATTAGTTGTAGAGTCGTGTTTCACTGTGCTCCTCTGCCATAAATAACTGATGCAGTGGATTTCTTCTGCAGTATCTGTAATTGGGCTGAAATACACATTTTCTGCACAGGTTGGAGAAGATTCTGGTAACAGTCTAACAAATGGAATAAGAGATCCTTGTGACACTGTCATCTCCGTAACAATTCACTTCTTTTTAAGTATTTCAAATTATTTTGGTGGTAGAGATCCTGTGTTTGGGCTAAATGCTGTAACTTATTGCAGCTACTGTTCCTTTTGCACAACATGTACATGAGAGAGAAAAAACAAAGATGATTTTGCAACCTCATATTTACAGTCTCCAGAATTATAATTAATTTTTACATTGAGGCAGTAGTGATGTAATAAAATGGCTCTCACAGAATCACCTTATTTGTTACATAAAAATCCAGTGCAACCAAGAAGCCAAAGCCCCTGGTGATAGGAGAAGCTTTGGTTGTGCTGTTTTCCAAGCAGCATCCATGGGAAGAGGAACAATCAAAATCCATCCTTGCTGGCAAAAAATGCAGCTTGCAACTGGCAAAAGAAATCTGAAGAATAACCAGGATCTGTACAGCTTTTCTGAGTGCATGTAGCTACTACCAGGAGGAAGATAATCCATCACAATAAAAAACAACCATCCATTTCAAACTTCCCTGGCAATGAGGAAGTTCTTATTTGCATAATGATGGTGATTTGAATATGATGAGAATTTGCCTGAGTGAGACTCAAGCTCAAACACATTCAAATGTGATACAGTCTGTACAATTTTCTCAAGGATTGCAATTTAATACTATTTATCTAATGAAAGAAAAATAAATATTGGCTGCAACATTCCATTATGCTTGAGAGCCAGTTTTAAATCACACTTGAATAAAGTAACTGAGTGTGGGATGTTTGCATTTCCTCAGGGATCAGTAACACTCCCCAAAATGGTGAGAAATGTCCTTTTCCAAGTAGCCTCCATCTCAATAACAGAGAGAACTCTGGCAAAGTGGGGCCTGTTGCACTGGCCACAGCAGCAGTGAACCTGACAGCACTGCACCAGGGTGGGATGAGAGCAAGGAATCACAAAGATGAGTTTCAGGGGGAAAAAATACTCAGAGTATTTAGAGACTGGCAAATAATTATCAATATTTATACTAGAAATGACACAGAAATTTTATCAGAGAGAAACGTTGCTCATTTTAACCATTCAGAGAGAAAATTGCTCATTTTAAACGTTTCAATTGCTCGTTTTAACCATTTCAGGAGACCATAGCTGAGACATTATTTGGTAAGTTCAGAGTGTTTCTTCCAGCTCTCAGAGGTGACCAGAAGGGAGAAGTTCCTGTCACTTTTATGTATGTTCATACAGGAAATTGTGAAAAAATATCTGTCCATAGAGAGGGAAATAACACCACAGTTACAAATATCTCCATTTTGCACTTCATCTGACACAGACATTGTGACAGCCTCTGTTACAGGAGAGACTCTGATTTTATTTCTGAAACTGTGGGGAGTTACAGTTCCAAATGAGAACTTTGCCATTCACACTCCATAAAAAGAACAATATTTTTTTCTATTTTATTGCAGGAAAACCTCCACATTTCCTAACGATATTGGATGCCACCTCTAGCAAGAAATAAAAGACTTTTGATATTTTCAGAAATATAATGCAATGGGAAGCCCAGCCATGGATGGTGATGAATGTGCAGTCACTTTGAAATACATTTTTACCTACATGGAAAGCCACCAACTCCGGCCAGCCCCTGGCTCTTGGTGATTCCAGATGTCAGTGATTCTGGCTAGGATGGAGTCTTCTGTCTGCAGAGCCACCTATTTGTCTTGCCAAACCTTAAATGGCCCAAGACTGGATTCATGCTGCAGATGCTGTGGATAATTAACCAGCAAATCCAGCCATGTAAGAGAGATTATTTTATTTGTGTCTTCAAAGGCATAAGTAAAAAATCATGCCCAAGCTTAGTTCAAAGCCAGTCCTCCTCCTATTAAAGTCTGTGGGGTTCTTTGCTGCTGAAGTTAACCTAAAATGACTTAATTGTTCTAATTATGTCTTGAACAAGACTGTCAAAAGGCTCTGTCCTTGTAAAACAAAAAGTGTTCTTGAGGAGCAATTGACCTACCTGAAACTGCGATCTTGAGAAGCTAATAATGCATCTCTAAAGCTGAAAAGGATGGGCACTGGTGTTTTTATTGCAATGCAAATAAAGTGTCATTTATAAAGCTCGGGCAAATTCACCAAGTGGATATTTTACAGTTCATTTTGGGTTTTTTTGTGATGGCTTGCTCTTCTCCATCTGAGCTCCATGTCATCTTCCACTGTGAATCCACCACATCACAGAAACAATTACAAACAATTACAAATTTACCATTCTCCTGAAAGGGGAAAAAAAATGTTTTCCATTTTTCTTGAGTGACATTGTAAAACAATATCAACCTGATTCTAGATATTTTATTTAGACTATTCTACAAAAAATACTTGCTTGCTTTCCAAACAGGGAAATATTTTGATATTTCAAATTGTAAGGCATTGAGAGCAGTGAGGAAGTGATCACAGCAACATTTCTATATAATGAAGCAAAGTGTAAGAGTTTGTGGGGTTGTTATTCACTGAAGCAACCATAGATATAAAAATACCAGGCATTCTGTGGTAGCTTTTCCTTTCCTCACACTGGTTTATTTTTGCTCTGGGAATGCAGTATATTGGTGGCAATTTATATGCTAATGACTAAAGTGGTATATAAATTGTATAACTGCATATTAATGAAGAATGAGGGGGTGTAAGTTATGATGCCTTTATGCAGAGCTCAGAGAAGCATTTTCCCATCAACTGTTGATATTTAGTTCTTGGACTGGTCTTTAAATCAAAATCCCCACAAGTTGAGGAGAAGTCAAGGAAACTGTGGAAGCAAGACAAGTATAAACTTAAACTGAACTGAGTTGTGGATGGTTAAAACCAGACTAGAAATGCTTATTGAAAAAAATTAGGAGATGACCTTGGCCTCAGAATTACCAAATCAAATCTCAGGCCGAAATCTTTTTATGCTGGAGTTGCTGATAACAATTTACTGCTTCTTTGTTCGATTGTTCAGTCAGTGCTTGCTGAACAATTAAAAAGAAGTGATTTCCTCTCTAATCTTGGTATCAAAATATTCACTGAAAAGAGTAACCAGAAATATTGCTCAGGCCATTTCTTTGATTACTATTTGCATTAATAGATCCAAATTAATACATCCAGAATTTGCATTAATGCATCCAGACTTGGTGCTCCTCTGCCAGGTACCAATATACAGCTCAATGTCCCTTTCATTTATTTACACACTGCATCTGCAAACATCCTGCAGAAAAGTATTTCAGGGCTGTCTTTGAGGGCAACAGCCCAAATCACACCTCTGTGATAATTCAGGCCTCAGCTGGAGTGTCCTGCACAGAGAATTGTCCTGCACGTGTTGGGCTGCCCTTCCTGGGATGTGAAAAATGAGTTTCACTCTCTTAGAAAAATTTATAAGTTTAATAAAATATAAAAATAGACAATATAGGAGACAGAAAGGCAAAAGTTCCAGCTGAGGTGCCTCACCAGAAAGCACACCCATTCCTTGAAAATTCCGTGTTTTAAGGATCGCTGTGTTACATATTCAATAGATCCTAATGCGTGATTCAAACATTCTCTTTGGGTTGATCCATTTCAATACTCCCCCCAATCATTTTATCTGGTAGATCCATCTGTAGGTGGCTCCACTCTGTCTGATAACATGGGTCTCATAAATCCTTCTCCTGGGGTTTTGGTTATTTTCATTTGGATAAGAAACAGAAGTTGAGCAGTCTTCATGCTGGAATGCAAGCTGACCATACCTTCTGGTTTGGTCAGTTTAGATATTACAAAGAGAAAAAAAACCAGTCTTTTTACTGTTAACACTATGTTACCTTCAGAAAATACACATTTATCACCTTTCTAAACTCTATTAACAAAAGATAATACAGTACAATTATACCTATAGTATTCATTTTAATATTTGCAAAAAGCCAACTTTATAACATGCATTTACAGCATGGGAGTTACTGAAATCCCCAGGTCTCGTGGTTTTGTTTTTCTGGTTGAGTTAAGCAGAACTGATTCAGTCATGTCTCATACGCAGGGACGTGATGACAACTTGAGCATTTTGCTGTTGAGCTGGAGGGGTTTCTTCACATGGCACTATTTTAAGGTAGCTCATCCAATATACAAGGGAAAAATAAATATTTTATTCCTATTAAGTAATTTTTAGAGCCTGGTTGAGGTTCTTTTACCCCGGGATTTGTTAAGGTAACTGGATGGAATTTCTTGTCCTCCTGCTGCCATGAAATATCTGAACATCCTTTCCCAGACATTTCCTGCACTCAGAGAGCTGAGCCAAGTGAAGGAAACCTCTTTGGCCAATAAATACACCCTAATTTTGCAAGGTTTATTCAGTTCACTTGAATTATTCTGTCTTTGAAACGCAGGAGTTCTTCACTGCAAAATTATTAGGTAACTTCTCTGAAGGATCAGCTCCTTCACCTTGTCACAAAAAAAGATAATTGAAATAGAGTTTTTAGGGAAAGCAAAAGTTTTAACAGCAGCCATCATGAGCCACTCATCTAAATCAAAACAACATACTGCTGTCAATCTGATAATGGAGGAGGCCTTATGGGATAGTGCAGTGATTATTTTTATGTCAGGTAAATGCTTCAGGTAACAAAACAGCAACAACAGTTAAGTGTTGAATACTTTTCATTTGATTTAACATGAAAAGATCACTTCAACCAAAGAGCTGCAGAAAGCAGATGACTCCCCCTCCACGATGGCAAAGTAACAAAAGCCTGGGAAGGAGGCTGGGCTGCAAGGCAAAAGGGCACTCTCAGGCTGATTTAACTGTCATCTCATAAATTCCATATAATTTTGCATCTGCACCTCTTGGAAAAATTACAGTATAATCTACATCAATCATGTGAACTTAAAAAGAGGGAAAAAAAAGCTTGAGTTCCACAGCCTTTAACTCCATTACTTTCAAACCTACTTCTATGCATGGACACTGATAATAACAGCCTCAGTTCAATTCCGTGTGGATATAAAAGTGAGCTGAAGGAATGGATTTGTGTAAGCAGTATATGAACAATTAGTCCTTCCCTCTTTTAATGTTATTTTCTTTTCTTTTTAATACAGACAGTTGGCGTCCCCACAAATACCTTTATTACTCCATATGCATACTCCAATATGCAATATTTTTTTCACTTGGAGAACCTACATATTCATCCAGCCTAAGACATGCAAAAAAACCTCTTATGGGCTAGAAGAAAAAAACCAGAGTCATGTAAGAAAGAATAGTAATAAAAACCACATTGCTACATCTTCCAGCTCATTAGAAGGAGAAAACTTTCCAAATTCGAAACTGTATTTTACACAGGCTCAAGTCCAGTCTTACAGAAAACCATAGACTAACAACACAAAGGAAGCGTGGATTTGACTTTTTTACATTTTTTATATTTTTTATATTTTTACCTCATCAATTCCTAAATTAAGCCTTGATGGAGTCACTTTAATAAATCTGATCATTTGAACTATTCTTTTAAAAGCAAAGAGTGAAAAAACCAACGTCCTCCTATAAAATTTATATTCAGAGAAAAAAATAGTATATTAGGCTTCAAATTTCATTTCCCGCCCATCCTCTGGGACAGAATCAATTGTGAAAATATTTACTCATATGAATATTCCTGCTGAATTTAATGCCTAAAATTAACTCTGATGTTTCCAACACGGTGGCTTTCATTGGGATGGAAATGTATGCAGGTAAACCAAGGTGCACTTTGTTCCTGTCTCAAGCAGCAGCCCTTTGCATGGAAATGGGCTGCAGCATTAACCAGAAAATGAAAGGGATGAGAGGAGGTGTGCAGCAGCTCCCGATGAGCCCAGGAGATTTTGTAAAGCCAATGAGCTGAAATACTTCCAGACAAATTGACTAAAATCTTAACTGCCTATTCAATTATGGATAACTGAGAGTGTGCAGCAAACACTCAGGAGTTTCAGTGCTTTTGAAGTTATTTCCTTTAATTATGTCTCAGAAATCTATTCCAGCACAATGAATTTCTGCAGGAAAAAAAAAATCCAAATCTATCCCCCAATAAAAAAGCAGGATCAACAGTTGATGTAACTGTGGAGGATTTGCTCCTTTTTGAATGTGTGTGCTTGGAACTTCTGGAAGAAAAATTATTGGTGAAACGGTTCATTTTAATAGTAAAACAGTTCAGTTTAAGGGTGTGAAAAAAAATCTGTTACTCTCCAAGAAGTTAAATTCTACTTTCCAAGAAGTTAAATTCTTATCTTTTCCTTTATGATGTAAGATCTGCCTCAGTCAACACTTACACTGCTAAAAAAGACCGTGCTGTAAGAAAACCCATTTCCCATTCGTTTTTGTAACAGAGATCAGATAAATCTAATTCCCTCTGTCAGAAGAATACATCATGAATTTCTAGGGATCAGCACCACTGTGCCTGGGAAGAGGAGGTGATCAGTCTTCCAGAAAATGAAGGTAGTGATAGAGTGAGGCATAAATGGTTTTAAACTGAGAGAGGGTAGATTTAGATTAGATATTAGGGATAAATTCCTCCCTGGGAGGGTGGGCAGGCCCTGGCACAGCTGTGTCTGTCCCTGGATCCCTGGCAGTGCCCAAGGCCAGGCTGGACAGGGTTTGGAGCACCTGGGACAGTGGGAGATGTCCCTGCCATGGCAGGGGTGGCACTGGGTGGGATTTGAGGTCCCTTCCAACCCAAACCATTCTGTGCATCTGTGATAAATGTCATGGTTTCTCTTCCCAGTCAAGGCTCTTACACTTTCATTTAAATTTTACTGCACTGCTGGTTAGAAACCAATGTCAGCTAGGTGTGTAGTGTTTGAAGTGAGTGCTAACTTCACCAAACCACTGAAATGAAAAGGAGGGAGGCAGACAAGAAATCCAGGGATGGGACAGAGTATTCTGTTAAGAAGCAAACTAACAGAAGAGAAGGCCAAGGAGAAACAAGTGCTTGTAGCCAGCTCTCTCCCCTTAACCTTTAACCTTTGCAGGGTATTTTTGAGAGGGCAGCAGTGCAACAGATGTGGCACAGATGTGACATTTCTGATTTCTGTGTAAAAGCAGCAGTGCTGGTGTGCTCTCATACTTTTCAGCCTCAGTCACCCATCAGCTCCCTTTGTTTCATCAATTTGGTTGTGATAAAGTTGGATCCTCCTTGCAGACTTCCTCACAAATTTACAATAAATTACAGTTTGTACTACACCATAGATAAATCTGCCACTGTATATTATGAGAAAACAAAAGGTCTAGCCTAATGTGAGCAAAATTCTTCTGTGGTGTGGTCTGTGTTATTTCATGGTCTGTTAAACAGGTAAGTGAAATATACATTTATTTAGGTTGTGCTGTGGCTATTCTTTAGTGCACAACTCCAACAGCAAATAGAAACAACTCTACAAAATCAGAATTAGGATAAATCTGATATGCAACAGTGAAGTCTGGACTCAAAACTTTAGGTCTTCTAATAAATAAGAAATTTTGACTTGATTTGCAATCCTGCTATTTAGTCATATGGTGTCTGTAAGTGGTAAATAAAACATTCCCCACTGAGAGAAGTTCCTGAGAGCATCCTGAGTGCAATCACCTCCAGGACAAACAAAAGTCCTCAGGCAGCCTGAGGATGCTGACCCTCTGATTCTAGAGCAGCAACCTTAATTAATTCCTATTTCTGCTCAATAAGGTTTTTACAGCTGATAACTATCTAGTTAGTGTGCTGCTTGGCAGCACTGCAAATGAGCAAATTAAGCATAGTGCTTCTTCCTAAGTAATTGCCATTTAATCCTGATTTTAAAAGAAGCAATAGTGATTGGAAAGCAGTTTTAATTTTGCTAACGCAAAGTCATCTTTTGGGGAAATAAATCACACAGAACATGAAAGTGAGTAGGTTTAGATTAGATATTATGGAGAAGTTTTTTACTGTGAGGGTGTGAGGCCCTGGCACAGGGTGCCCAGATTTGCTGTGGCTGCCCCTGGATCCCTGGCAGTGCCCAAGGCCAGGTTGGACACTGGGGTTGGAGCACCTGGGACAGTGGGAGGTGTCCCTGCCATGGCAGGGGGGGCACTGGATGAGCTTTAACCCTTCCAACCCAAACAATTCTATAATTTTATCATGATTTGTTTACTCTGTGTATTTTTATATATCTGCTTGGAAGTAAAAGATTAGTATGTTAACAAAAATTAAATCTATCTGTGCTGAAACACAACTTGCTGTTCATCTGTTTGGCCTTAAGATTTCATCAGGAGAGTTTTTGGGAGTGGTTGACCATCTGTAAGAGCAGCCAAACCATCTTGTCTGGTAAAATGTGCATCTGCAGCAAATGGAAGGCAGAAAATACCAAAGCTAGGAAATGCTTTCCTTATGCCAGTGTTAAAGCTGCCAAATCCAACATCCAGAACATATCTAATAAAACTTTAAGTGGTTTCTTATTCCTCCTTTTCTGGAACAGCTCTGCTACCATCAATACGCAATTTTCCCTCAGTTTCTAGTATATGGAAATGTCAATAATGCCTCGTTCTCTAAAACACATGACACACTTTGATATTGCATTTCAGGTCATAAAAGTGTGCTCGAGCTGATAAACAACAGCTGCAGAACAGGTTCTGTTGGGTTGGAATAAAAGGTGGTTTTTTTCTCATTGACCAAAGGTTTCTGAGACTTCATTTCTTGTCAATAAAGTTTTGAAAGCTGATTGTCATGGTAAATCTTGGGTTTAAAGGTTGTTTGGAGAAAGAATAGATCTGTTCCCTAACTGACCTCTCTGTCCTGCAGTATTTTGCTGTTCTAGGGCAGGACAGATGAAGCATTTTTCTCCTCTTGCTCTTCCCCTGTGCCCAGTCCTGTTAGATGTGCATAGAGTAGGATTAACATCATCTTTAAAAGGAAAACGAACTATTCTTGACCTTGTCTACTCTGCACCTCTAAGACAGGCTGCAGGTGAATTTAGAGATCTCATTTCCCCTAAATAAATAATGAAACCAGATATTTAAAGCTTATTCTGGCTTTTTGGAGTTCAGCTCCAAGTCTGAGAACATGAGGGTTTTTTTCCCTAGGGGTGTCTTCTAAGAATAATGCTTTCCTTTGTCTGAAGAAATATTTTTTGACACACAAGGGACTCAGGGGAAAAAAATACAGGGACAGTAAATGTTTTGTTCTTCTTCTTTAGGACAGTAAGTGTCCTAAAATAGCTTTGCACTTTCTTTTAGGTACTTGCTACAAGTTAGTAAGTCTTGACTATCTTAACAGTGTATTTCAAATGGAACGAATAAATA
The DNA here is from genome assembly GCA_037834095.1 of Argya squamiceps. NCBI lineage: Eukaryota > Metazoa > Chordata > Aves > Passeriformes > Leiothrichidae > Argya > Argya squamiceps. The sequence goes on from JBBMKD010000044.1 coordinate 13,475,591, forward strand.
ATTAATCAGTGTATGAGCAGTGCATGGATTCGGTGTGGGAATGGGATGTTTCCAGCAGGTCTTTTCAGTTTTTTCAGAAAGCAAGTTGGTGCCCACTGGTCTGATTAACTAATAGTGTGACCAGTGGAAGAGGAACACTGAAAGTAATAAATATTCAGATCAAGGTTATCAGCTGAACTATGAAATATGAGCAGTGGTATCTTCCTGCATAGCACACAAGGCTGACCATGATTTTTTTGCATTTAGTAAAATTTAAGCAACTTTTTTCAAGAAATTCAAGTCTCACTTGTCAGGAACCAGTGTTTTGTATGTCCCAACTTGAAAATAGGCAGTTCCAGATGAAAACAAATCGTTGGCTTATTAGTGATAAATACCCACATGCAACTTCTCATTAACAGGAAATAATGACATTTTTCACTATTGACTGCATCCTGCAGAGCAGGATCTATAAAACTTGTGATCCATCATTCTGCTTTTTCTTTGCATGTAAGATTTTGTTTTTAATAAACTGCATTCAATAAGAACTCAAGTTCTCACTTGAGCACTAAAGACTTTGTAGGAATCAGAGCTGTACAATATGGGGGCAAATGCTCCCATTATATTGGATTTGTGTCGGTGTAAGCAGTTACACCAAAGTGCAAAGCTCTGGTAAATCAAAAGCTCAAGTTGATTTCCTTAGCATGGAAAGCTGAGGGCTTAGTGGATTTAGGGAAAGTTACTCTCTGGATTTCCCTTTGGAGAAGCTCTGTCCAGTTTCTGCAAAGATCCAATGGTTGAGATGTCAGAGCCAAATCCCACCTGTTCTTGTAAGCTGATATCTGGGTGATGCTGTTTTACACCACAACCACACAGACTCTGGGATTCAGAAGGCTGAAAATTACTCCTTTATTTTGGGGATGTGTCTCCCTTTTATACTATTCTACACAGCCCAGTTGGATTGGTGACACACAGACAAACCTCTTCACTCACA
>JBBMKD010000044.1:13476660-13488533 GCA_037834095.1 Argya squamiceps
ACATCAAGAAGTCCCTCCTAGGGAAAGGAATGAATAACAAAGGTACAGCTACAAAAACATTTCTCCTGTTTACAGAAGATTCCCTGGGAAAGGAATTTCAGAAAACCAAAACATCCCAGGCATGAAACCAGGGCTACAGGTACAGGCCTAGAAAATCTGCTGTGGAACCCTCCCCCTGTTTACTGTGTGTGCAGATTTATATTGCAGTGTGGTAATTTATTTCTCATAAGCATGTATCTCTAACCACTTACCTCTCAGCTGCTTTCAAACACCCTGAGAATTTTCTCATGGACATGCTGGAAAATGGTGTTTGATGTTAATGGTACAAGTTCAAGGATGAAGTAATGATAAACAAATTAATTTTTAAAACCTAAAATAATTGCCTAAGTCAATTCTGTTTACTAATGCATTTATTTGGCTTTCTGATTAAAATGTCACATGAACTTTAATGCTTTATTGCCTTTTATTTTAGCACACATTATATTATGTGGTAGAGTTTTCAATTATACAGATGTAGCCTTGTATTAATTTGGATATCTCACTTCAGTAATTAAAAGAAAGCTTCTTTTCTGTTTTCTTTAATAGCCCTTCTGAGTCTGCCTTTATTTCTGGTGCAATTATTTTGGGTTTTGACATGCAGGGATCTGATGTTCCACTGCAGCCATTACAGCATTGCCTGGTTCTATATTCCGAGCTGTAAAAGGATGTTTCATGTGAGAGATGCCCGAAGTGCTGCTGTGTCATTTGGGGGAAGGAGACCTGCATGCATTAATGCTGCACCTCGTGTGATGATTCACACGGATTTACCGTGCTGGAGCCACATCTTCATCAGTCAGAGGGCATTAAAAGGTGGCTGAGGAAAGGCAGGAATGCAGAGCAGCCCCAAAACACATTCCACACTCAGTGGTGGGAAATGGCAACAGTAAATACCACTGTGAGTTAAGAACCACACTCACCCATCAGCTTGTGAGACGAGAAAGAAAGAGAGAGTTTATTTTGGGATTTCAATTTATATAGTGTTTGGAATCTGAGCAGGGACTGGTGGATGAGAGTAACACCTCTCTGACCCCAGTGGTCAACCTAGAAGTCCATCAATTTGTCTTTCCCCCTGGAAAGGAATGTGTTATTTACCAAACATCACTCTTTGTTTTTCTTACAACTTGTGAGAAAGCTCCAGTAGAAATATAAAACATCAGCAGGCTGAAAAATCAAAAGGACAGCAGACCTGTGATGCAGAGTGTCAAACCCACTCGGGGTGCTGATGCTGCTCCTGCCCTCAGAGGCCCTTCAAAGAGCTTTGTGGATGGGTGGACAAAACATTATCAGCAAAAAGATCTTGGGCACCGAAGGGCTGAGTTGCAGATATCAGGGATCACTTTGTTAGCATTGAAAGACAGAATGACAGAGTGATTGTCTGCAGGTGCTTTTATTGAAGAGCTCTGGGAATCAGGGGTACAGGGCACAGACCCAAATCTGACTCCAGCATGGATTTGGGATGGACATGTTTTTATACTCTTTTATTATATAACTACATATTAATTATTAAACCCATATTGTTCTATTGTATACAGTGATCTTATTCAAGCATGAATTCTTGTAGTTTTCATCAGGCCCCCCAAACATCGTTTCTCATGATTCTTAAACAATAATCATATCATTTATCATATGATGATGATGCAGGTACAGTTTCACATGATCTAGTAAAGACAAAACCCAACCTTTGTTCCCAGGCCCTATGTAGTTCTGGTTCCCTTTCCCAGCCCTATCCAGGCCCAGCCTTTCTTTCCACCTCCCCTGAATCTATTGTATACAACTCCCATGATTTTTAGAAATATTTTACCCCTATGCTATCAACCTCACAGCTCTGCTGGGGTGAGTTATGCCTTTCTCCCTCCTTGCTCCACAGAGGAGATGAAGCTGCTCCTGCTGCTGAGAGGGAGAAGAGCAGCTTCATCACAGGGCCCGGCCGAGATCCAGATGTTCTCCAGGTGTGTTCCTGACATCTGAAACCTCCTCGAGTGCTGCTGCCCCTGACCCTCCCTCTGCATCTCCTGCAGGATCTGCACTTGCAGGGGAGGCTTGTGATTCTCCCCTCCCCGGAGCTGGGATGGGTTTTGTCTGATCCCTCCATATGTTGTGTATTCTGGACCATCCCCACCACAGATGTTTCTCTCCACACATTAAAATTGGCTTTCAGCTCATTCGGCTTCAGCACTTGACTTTAAAAGCCAAACAAATCAAATCCTTTTCTCGAGGGTATAATGCATCATTTTCCCCTCTTTGACTGTGTATTATCTTCTCTTACATCTGATCACATCATCAAAATCTAACTTCCTGCATCTGTGCTGGCTAATTAGTGCCTTGGCTTTAAACCTCCTCCCATCAAAAATATACACTTTTCAAACTAGTCAGTATTTTTATTTATTTTATACAAAGTGTTCTGAGCATATTTAATGAGAAGAGGAAGAGTGATGGTTTCTCTAAATTGGACACGCCAAAGAAGAGTGAAAAGATTATGGGATGTAGAAACAAATCAACAAGCGAGTTGGGGGAAAAAAAGGGAAAAATGAGCTGTAGATCATTGTTTCTGTGGCCAGAATATATTCAAATGTTACAGGCTGGGGCAGTATTATAGACTGCTCTGGTGTCTGAGTAATTCCCTTTGAATCACTACAGCCTTGGCCATGAGGAAACCTGAACTGCACTGATAAAAATCAGTGAGAGTTTTCCAATGGAAAAAAGTTCTCAAGGATGGGCAAAATGGAAGCAAAAATCTGAGATGGGGCAATGCATCTAGAGGAGATGGAGAATTTTAACATAACAAGCTGAGTTTTCCATGCGTGTGCTCTCATTTGCAGCATTACCTTTTCTTAAGTAAATAATGTGATATTACACCTAAGTTTGAAAGAGTTTGTTTAAGTCACCAAACAGAACCTCTTGTGTACTTCCCTTATTTTACTACCTTCAATAGCAAATAATCTGTCCACTAAGCACATGTCAATGCACATTTTCGCTCAGATTTTCATGCCTGAAAATCAACATGAGTTGTAATTTAAGGCACACATGCTGTAAAATCATATCCAATTACTGAATTTTAGTTAAAAGCAAAAGAGTATCTCCTTTTGATAGGGTATCTCGAAGGACCTTTACTTTGTGCTTTTGAACATGACACTTTTGAGTTCAATTTTTTCTTCCAGGGTTTCTGATGACAGTTGTTTTTTCTGGATGTAGGTGTAGATCCCAACGCTCAAATGCCCAGCTATCAGAAGGTTTGTACTGTACTCAAACAGCCAAATGAAATTGCCCCTTTTTTGTTACATTTTCAGGAAGTACTGCAGTCATTTTAACTATGATTGTTCTGGCTGTGGTTCTGAACTCACAGCTAATGGCAGGAGAAAAAAAAGATCAAAAGAGGTCAAGAAGAAACAAGTGTCAGGATTTGGGTTTTCAAAGCCTCTTGGTGGAGCGAGGCTTTGTGGAAGTTAATGGGACATGGCAGATGGCCCAAATTCAAAAACTTTCTGCGAAGTGCCAGTGGCCTGTGTAATCCAGGAGAGCCTCTGGCTGAGCTGCAGGAGTGCTGTGGTCCTGGAGAGCAGGATGGGAGCAGGAAATCCCGTGTGCCATCCCCTGCAATTCCTCCCAGGCCCCTTTTGTGACCTTGGGGACAAGGAGAACCAACCCTGGCAGAGCTGTGGCACCAGGAAAACCGATGGCATCTTCTGCAAGGTTGTCTTGCATTCATTTTGGGAGGACATGCTCCATAACTCAGGGATATCCCACCAGCCTACCAAGATGTCATTGCTCAGGTTCCTGCCTGAAAATGAGAGAGAAACAGTTTCTGAGCAGTGAGATTGTGTGTATGTGCTCCTATTCCCTGTCATAAATGGAATAACTTGATGCTGAAATAAAAAATTGGGCTTTGGTAATGACGGTGAGATAAGGAAGGACTAAAAATCCAGCCCGTATTTTCGGAGTAATTGAGCACCAAGCACGGCTGTCTGCTATCGATGATCAATCAACAATTCTCACCCCACCGAGCAATTAATGCCATCGATTTGGGGATTTCCCAACGCGCTGCAGTGCGCGGCTGCGGCCACAGGGCGGCGCTGCACACACGGATTGCAGCGGGAATCCGCGCCGAGCGGGGCTGGAGCGGCCGGGAGACATCCCAAAATTTATCCTGGTATGGACCTGGGACCGGCCCTGAGACATCCCAAAATTCATCCTGGTATGGACCTGGGACCGGCCCTGAGACATCCCAAAATTCATCCTGGTATGGACCTGGGACCGGCCCTGAGACATCCCAAAATCCATCCTGGTATGGACCTGGGACCGGCCCTGAGATATCCCAAAATCCATCCCAGACATGGAATTCTGACAGCCTGGAGGGCATCGGGCCCTGCTCCTGCCAGTGCTGGGTTAGCAGAGGGATCCCATCCTCACTCAGACCTCAGACAGTGGCAGCATGTGAGTGACATCCACTCATCAAAGCTGAACCAGCCTGCACTTTCCAGAAAGGATTCTGCCTTTGGTCTTGAATGCGGGGCAATGTGTAGCAGGACAGGCAGTGTTTATTTGGCAAGGCAGATCTGAATCAGTTGCTGGAGAATATGAACTGTGGCACAAATAAAATGTTCTTTTTCCTGCTGTCAGTGTAATGCAGATGTAATTCCAGAGCAGGACATCCCCATCCTCTTACAGCAGTGCCCCTGAGAATATTCTCGTGCCGAAGTCAATAACCTGATTTTTCATGGAAGCCCCACACCTGTAACGTATTTGTGGTTGCACCCACAGATAAGTGTAGTCGTGATAACTGAGAATTCTTCGTTGCTCTGAAATCGATGGGTCCTGACAAAAAATATGTGGTTGAATGACCCGAACCAGTTCAGAAGTTGTAGTGCTATTATTTCTTGCTATTTCAGTAGAGGAATGAAGGTTAACAAGAGTTCTGTTCTGTTCTGCATGTACTTACCCCAGATTAGCTCAAATTTAGACATAACAGAAACTGCCTTTTTTTTTTTTTTTCTTTCATGTACCTACTTCTAGTTTTGGATGTTCTTCAGGATTTTCAAGTGGAAACAAACCAATAAGTATATTTACTATACTATCCAGCATAAACTTGATTCTGAATCACCATGAATCTGTCCAGTGTCTGGCAGACTGGAAGTGCAGCCCACAGCTTTGGCAGCTGTAACCATTTTAGAGCACTGGAAATGCACTGAATGAACAGTGCTCCATTCCACTGCCAACAAAACTGTGGGGAAGTGGGAGTTCTGCACATTTCTGTGCTTACTGTAGTTTTTCTCAGAGCAGATTTTGGGATGCAAGAAAGGTTTCTCTGTTATATAGGAGTGGTTGAGGAATCAATGTAGAATTATGAAAAATGGTGCACCTGACTTCTAAAATGCAAATGCTGCAGAGATTCTCTGGTAAGAGAGCAGATGCAGCTCTGCTCGTGGAACCAGAGCAGCGTGTGAGGAGCTCAGACACCAAAGTTTCATCAAACACATGAAAGATTGGCAAAGAGAAAGGGATCAGGCTCTTCTCTTTATCCCCGACAGCCTGAGCAGCAGCCGTGGGCTGCAGCACAAAGCACCGAGTCAGACATTAGGAAACACTTTCTGGTGGAAATAGAATAAGCGCTGGGACACTTTTCCTGCGGTGCAACCGCAGTGTCTCCGCCGCCAAAGGTCTTTAAGAGCAGGTAGACAAACATTTGTGTGCCTGCAGTGACCTGAGCTGAGCTGATCCTGCGCTGGAGCCGAGGGCCGGGGTGGCCCCTGGGGTTCCTCCCAGCCATAATATTTTATGGAGGGTTTTGTGCTCAGGTTCCAGATGGGCTTCACCTGATTAACTGGAAATGACCTTTTTTTGCAGCTTCGGTGTTCAGTTCCTTGAGAGTTTGTTCCTTGAGAGTTTGTTCCATAATCACTTTCGTATGCAAAGCGAGAAGTTCAAGGGCTTTTGTGGTTTCTCATCCCTCTTGCATTCCAGGCATTTGCTTGCCTTAAAGCCGATGTACTTTGTCCCATCCTTTCCCCGCTTTCCCCTTCCCGCTCCTGCGAGCGTTAATGCTTTTCACTCGCTCTGTTGGCACACACGGGTCCCTTTTATCAAAGGACTTTCACACCTGAGGCCTCCAGTCACATACTTGCAGTAAAGTAACAGCTTAAAAGCAAATCCTTTTAAATCCTGAGGCCAAACACCGTAACAAACGTATCTTCTCAAGGGATCAGTTTCCAAATGTGCTTTTGAACCCAAGTCCCAGCAGGCATTTGGCTTTAAGTGTGTGATAGGACTTTATTTAGTTATTTATTTATTTATTTACTGCAGAGCCATTCCCCCATTCCATTGTTCCCATCTCAGGATGTGCTATTTAAACCTTTACCTCTGGTGAATTCCCCCACTGAAGTGCAGATGAGCAGAGTTGCTGCTGGCTGGTGAAACATTGCAGGACAAAAAGACGTTATCAAAATAAAATCTTATGAGAAAGTGTCGCTTCCAGGGAAAATGTGCCTCTGTGGTTTCGGGAGGGAGAGGGAGGGGAAATCATGGGATTTTCTTTGAAACTCTGCTGTATGTGGGGCAAGGCTGTGGCAGTTTGAAGGAGACCTTAGAAAAGTGAGTGATCTTTGTGAAATATTGTGCAAGATGTGCCATAAACTACTCAAGGTGCTCTGCAGGTCTCCTGCAACGAGGTTCCACCCGAGATATTTATAAATAGTACTGCCCGGGTTCTCAATTTGCAAACTGGTACCTGTAAAATGTGCAGCTTGCCTTAGGAGACAGCCCAGCTCATCGTGTGGAATTATTACCTGTCCTTGCAGATTGATATTAGCACTCTCCAGGGCCTGCTCAGACACGCGGCTCTGCAGTTTGCAATTAGCTGATGACTTCTGTATTTTCAGCGGGTATTACTGCCCGGGATGTTCGGCCCCGGGTGAGCTCCGTGGGTTGTTTATATAATATCACAGTTGTTTCAGTCCATGCTGAGCGCTGCCGAAGTGTAAAACAAGACCAACCCCACACTGGGGAGCGCAGTTCCCTGAGGACAGGGCCAGGTATCAGATAAGGTTTGATTTTAATCTCTCTCTTGTCAGCTGGATCTGCTGACAGTTCATTTTCAGGTGACTACAGTACTCCAGCACCATCATTCACCTTCCCTTCCTGGCTCTCAATTAAGTTCAGTCACATTAGGTGGTTTTTCTTGTTTGAGGAAAGATATCGAGTAATCATCATTAAGTGAAGTCTTAAATAAAAAATGGCTCCGCATCGTCTTCTTTTTGGATCTTTCTAATTCCTTCTAAATCGGATCCACTCCAGAACTTGAGTATCTGCTTACATTCTCCTATTCTAGTAAATCTATCTTTCCATTCATGCTCTCTTTCTCTCTCCCTCGTAAAGGAGGGTTTGTTTTTTCATGCTGTGGGACTTAAAGTACTAAGCAATCTCAGTTCTCCCCATTTCCCTGAGAATTCTTTTATTCTCATTTTACTGAGAGGAGAAAGGGGGATTGTCAGTGGAGACAAAAGTTAGAAAACCCAGTTCTGTAGTTCTGTGTAAATCTATCCCTCCGAATGCCACTTTTCCATTTGCCCCAGAAACCCTCTGACACTTCCCAGACCCCTGACACAATTTTGTCACTCCGGGTCCTGTTCCCCGGCTCGGCGGAGGTGTCAGGTGAAAATCCGGGGCTTATCTCCAGTGCATTGGAACCCTCCGGATTTGTTTCTAATTCAGCTCTTATTCACACATGCAAATCTCCGGCCCCGTTTATCTGATGCTTTGAATTCAAACTAGTTAGTGTGTCGGAGAGAGGAGTTGAAGCTTTGATTTCAACTGATGCTTGATGTAATTGGCTCTCAGCAATTCAAGTTGCCCAGCTTATAAAATGTTAATTTAGCTTCTCTTTGCAGGCCAACACTTTTCAGTTTATTCCTACCCAAGATACAATAGTATTAAATGTGTTATTTCAAGAAAGTAACTCACCTTTGCTGTAACAGAGAAAAGGGCATTAATGCATCCAGACACTGAACTGAAGAAAAGCAGTCAATTCTAAAGATAAATATGAATTTTATTATGATGAATTAAAAGTACAAAGCCTTAGAAACGTATTATGAACTCTTTTTAACAAAAGAAGGCAAACAAAAACAACTGCTTAAAGCTAAATATGCCATAGATAATGTGATGAGTCAGGACCCTGTCTAAATTTTTGCTGTGTTGAAGGTTACCTCGATGAAGCATGTAAATAATAATGTTTTTTAAAAGTGAAAAAGTGGTTATTTATTCCACATCTTTTGCACCAAAGGAGGGTGACTATAGTTCAATCCTTTCTTCTTAAGAATCAGAAGCCCAAAGGCAATCTAATGTAGCCTAAAGCAACAGATTCATAATTATATGAATAGCCATATTCTCCATTTCAGCTCAGCACCCCCGGCAGTGTGGCAATCCTCCCCGATTCTGGAAGTTCCGTACACGTCTGCAGATATAAAAACTAATAGAAGTGGGGTCTGTGACAGAATAGAGGAGATTGTGAGGAAGCTGAAAGCGCATCCTTTGGGCACAATCAGCAGAGGGGATATCTGTGGGATATTGAAATGTAAATTAGCTGGAGCACGTGAAGCCCATTGTGCCCTTCGTTTGTTGGGTGGGGTTTAGATCCATGTGTTGGTTTCCCCCGTTCCATCCCCTCGTGCAGGGATGGAGCTGGTGAGGTGCTCGTGGCTGCAGTTTGGGTTCTCTCGTGGTTATCACCCTGCAGAGGGGAAATTCCCCCTAAGAACACCTCAGGCCCAGCCTTTGTCCTCCCCTACACCGTAATCGAGATCAATTGTCACCAGAGGACAGGAAAGAACCACACTCACACCGGCCAGTCGAGCCAGCAGAAAGAAGGACATTTATTTTTGGGGTCTCGGCTTATGCAGTCTTTGGAATTTGATCAGGGATTGGGGGACGAGGTTAACACCTCTCTGACCCCACTGGTCAACCTAGAAATCCATCAATTTGTCCTTCCCCCTAGAAAGGAACCCATGATTTACAAAACATCACTCTTTGTTTATGTTACAATGGTGAGAAAACTCCAATACAGAATGTAAATTATCTGAAGGCTGAAAAATCAGGGCGACAACCAGCCCCAGTCCAGGTGGTGCCCACACCTCACCGTGTCCTGTCCCCATAACCACAGCCCCGCCGAGCCCTGGGGAATGTGCTCCTGCCCTGCCTCGTGTCAGGGATGTCACAAACACAGGGGATTTCCACCCCTTTGCTCTGTTCATTTTTATTCCTTTGCTCTTGTCAGGCTGCGTGTCCCCAGAGGAGAGATCTTCCCAGCGCCTCTTTCAACTCCAACAGTTCCATTATTCCTTTCCTGCAGATTAAGATTCTCTTTTTTTTTTTTTTTTTTTTTTTTTTGGAGTCGCAGATAAAGAGGGGGACATTTTGAGACAAGTTAAATGCCCGACTCGCTGAACTCTGTGGAAGAATAAAGTCTTCTATCTGCTGCTGGCTATCTTTCTCTGGAAAACATTAATCCTCAAAACGACCGGGGAAATGGGAGTAAATAAAATCGCTCTGCGAATTGTACAATCGGCTGAAAAGGGGTTACACATTCAAAGCTCTGCATTTCCAAAACTGCCAAAACCCCTTCGGATTCTTGTAGCAAAAGAGCCTCTGGAAAAGTGCAAATTCTTTTCAGGTCCTTAAACATTCCTGATATTATCAGACTTGCTACACATTCGCAGGTCAATTCTGTAGCGCACAGATATTTCTCTGCTCGTTCCAGTGGCCATTTGTGAATTTGAGATATTTGACGAGCTTACACATTGCCAGTAAAAGTACTGAATTATCAGCAAACTTGCAGTTTATCTGCAAAAGTGATGGGACTGACCTGAGGGAGCTCAGGTACCCGAACGTTCTTTATCTTTGCACCCAGGGGTTCTGTCTTGATTTTCTCTATATCCCCAGTCTCCCAACTGTCTGTCCATAAGAAAGCTACAAAATTAAGGATTTACTTTCAGAAATTAGTAAGGAGACTGTATTTCCTTGGTTTACTCAGTGTTCAGCACAGAAGGAGGATTTCTAAAAAGGCCAGAGATTTTTTTGAAAAGACACAGGAATGTATTTAAGAAGTGTTTACACCACTTTTAGCTTTCAGTGATCGCCTGTAAATGACCTGAGATGAGTTTTCTCTCCTGTTGCCCTGCACGGAATGAGGAAAGCCGGGGCTGTTAAAAACATCATTTTCTGGTGCTGTATCTTGGCCTCAGAGGGGCAGTGTGAGCATCCCCACGTTCCCTAAACTGGAGCATTTCTCCCGTCCTGGATCCTGCCACACGGATGCTTTTTACGAGGATGATTTAAAAACAAGGATAAAAAAGATGTGTATAAATTTTTTCCTTCCCTTACATTTCTTGCTGTCTACAGGAGCTAAACAAACCTTGGGGATTCTATCCAAGAGCACTTGAGCACTCCAAAGCTGCTGCACTGAGGGATGTAAACTCCAGGAAATGAAAATGTACAGCATAAATTAAAAAGGGAAAGCTCCATCTCCCATCAGTGAACTTGCAAATACTCTTCTCTCCTGTGGGGTGTCAGGGACACGATTTCAGATAAAGCTGATGTTAATTAGGTATTAAATAATCCATCCAAACCTGCCCTTAATCCATATTTTGTGTTGATAGGCCAGTTCACAGATTAGGAGCTCTCATCTTTTTAGAAACTAATGGCACGATCCTTTTAAAAAGGTAAATTCTTATCACGTTCAGATGGTTCTCTCATGGCTGTATCAGCCCTTCTGCCCTAAACTGGAGTCAAATGTCATTTTATTTATAATGATGCTCCCTGCCCTTATCCCACCTTTGATGGAGCTCATGCTGGTGTCACACAGACTTAATGCCAAATGTTCCTCCAGTGACGATTATTTTAGATCAGAAGTTATTTGTTAAAGCATTTGTTAAGCATTGTTAAAAAAAAAAAAAAAGCTTGTAGGGGAGTAATTTTTTGTTGGTTCCACCACACAAGTAGCTGCAAAGCAGAAGGAAGAGGAGGTTTCACAAATCACAGCATTTTATTTTTGTTCAACTGCAATTACCAATGAGTCCAAAGACAAAGGCAGAGAGACAAATAGAAAATAAAGGTTTATTGGTGATTTTTAGTTGAAGTTGTTCTTTTATTCTTTAATGAAGATGTGGTATGGCAAAATTAATTAATTAGTGGAAATGTTGACAGGCATTCTTAAGAGCCCAGAAACGTGGTATGGTTTGATTTTTTTAGACAGAATTCTTGAGTTTCTTTTGAGAACTTTCACCTCTCTCTTTCCTGGCATTTTCTCTGTTCCACACCGACTTACTTTTTTGCTTTTAAATTGTCTGGTTGATTATCATAATTAGGTTAAACCTGTTTTAGCAGCTTTGTTGTCAGAACTGATGAAAGGACCATGGGCCCTGTATGTATTTTGTAGTCAGCAGATCCGATCACAGATAGTGCTCCCTGCAAAGCCTGTCCTGAGTGCTGGCTCCTGGGGATTACAGGGCAGGACTGGGAACAAGTCAGCAAGAGCTGGCCTGTGAGAAAGCAGCGATCCACCACTGCCTGCTTGGACCCATCCGTTCATGTTATCTCTTTTTTGGCGTTCTGTATTTTGATGTTTGTTTGTACGTTGTTATTATTATAAACAACCTCAGCAGCTCCCTGCTTTGTCCTGCCTGTCAAACAGGCGGACCCAAGGCTTGGGAGCAAGCAGAGTCACACACACTGCCCCTAACCCTGCAGGGAAAGGGGTTAGGGAGTGCAGGGAAAGGGGTCGGGGAATGCAGGGAAAGGAGTCAGGGAATGAAGGGAAAGGGGCCAGAGAGTGCAGGGAAAGGGGTCGG
>JBBMKD010000044.1:13496073-13521471 GCA_037834095.1 Argya squamiceps
ATCCTATCCTATCCTATCCTATCCTATCCTATCCTATCCTATCCTATCCTATCCTATCCTATCCTATCCTATCCTCTTTCCATTACTTTATATTTCAAAATGTAAAAGTTTTCAGTGTCAGGTTCAGCTCCTTTAGGAGTAGGTAATGGATGTAGGATCTGCTCACAGTCAGAACCTTCACACAAAATTTCTCCTATTTACTATTTCTCACCTTTTCCCACTGCCATTTTCCTTCTTCCCCCATTCCTTTTCTCTCAGGATTTGTATGGTTTATTTTGGAAGCACATGGGATGATTTCCTCCCCAGACACCAGCTCTGCCCCAGTGTCACCCAAATGTCACCCAAATGTCACAGAGTTAGTGGGGTTTGGTCTGAGCAGGAGGAACCAGAACTGTGCAGCTGGTGCTGGAACAGGCACTAAAACACATTATGACAATTGTGCCAGTGGTTAAAAGGAAGGGAAAATAAGGGCACAGCATATGGAGATCACTGCAGAGTCTGCAGATTGGTTTTGTACAGGGAAGAGGAACAGGGGGTGACAAAACTCTGCCCTTACTGTCAGTGTAAGGGCTTGGCAGGAGAGAAGAAAATGGAACCTGAGCTGGGGTTGGGGGAACCTTCAGGAGAGAGATTGGAGAAGCAAAGAAAAAATGAAGTAAGAGACGGATTTTTGCCCTCACCTACACAGAGCCTTGAACAAATATTTGATTTTTAGTGCAGAGGAAAATGCAATTGAACGAAAGGACTGGAAAAGGTGGGCAAAGCCAGAGTGAGAACAGCAGGAGCTGGAGAAAGCAGCAAGGTCTGCAGGTGGTTGGATGGAGGAGGGCAGAGGAGGTGGCTGCAGCCCTGTGTTTATTCCTTCCCTGTCATTACAGGTCATGTGTGTTCACCTAATGGCATTTCTCTCACAGCTTTTTCAAACCATCAGCCTTGACTGGCAGCATTTGTGCAACTTCCTCAGAAGATCAATAACAAAACCAAGTTCTTGCTGTACTTCAAGTCTCAGGAACGTCTCCTTTGGAAGGGTTGAAACTCTGCTGGGAAAAGACAGGATAGGAGTTTGCTTTAGGGGTTTTTTATTGCTCTCTTGTTACTCTGTAGGAGTAAAGGCTGTTAGTTTGGTGACTGAAGTTCTGGAGATGGAAAGCGTTCTTCCTCCTACGTATGTTGTTCATCTGATAAGTTTGTAATTTTTATCAGCATTTGCTTGGTTGTACAAGAGGGGCAAAGCTTAGATAAGGCCAGGAAAACAGGGAAATTCTAAGGAAATTCTTATGATTCTGGAGAAAATTGTTCCAGCAGCTGAAAGTCCCAGGCAGTGGTGGTAACTGTGGGGTGCACTGAGTTAGTAAGAATATTCTCCAAACTCCAAACCCCTCCTTGTCCTGCTGGAGGCTCTGTGGAGGTTCCAGGCTCTGGCCCCATGGCAAACACAGTGCAGCAAGCTGTGGTGCTGGGATCACTCTGGGTACTCTGAGGTTTTTCCACTGTGTTACCAAAATGTTTATGACAAAAATGCAAATCACAGCTGCAAGGCTTGCAAATGTACATGATGCTTTGAAGGGAACTGCACTGTGTGAATTCCTTGCTCCAATTTATGCTCCCTCCTTTCCCCCTCAGGTCTGGACTCCTGCAATTCCTCATTTGAGCCTTTAGCACGTTGTACCCCAGACTGCATAAGAAAGGTACTTCAAAGTTTTCTTTTGTGCACTGAACTGGATTTGTTTGTTTGTTCTGCAGCCAAATGCAAAAGCTTCTCCAGCTGAGGCAAGTTTGACTGAGGCTCATCCTCCTGGACCTACTGCTGGGGCTGTGACATTGTGCCCTGCTGTACACAGGGATAAAAGGTGAGGCACAGTAGGTGTTGTTATACCCTGGCTTTACTTGGCACCTGACTAAGAGTGGGAATTGCTTTATCAATATGGAGTTAATCAGTGCATTCTGCCAGTCTCCAAGGCCCAGAATTGTGCTGTGCATGGTGGGAGTGTCCAGTGTGTGCCCCAGAGCTTCCCTGCAGATGGTGCTACCCACACAAATACACTCCTGCTGACGTGTCAGTGAGCAGGGCAGGGAACAGCACCCTGTAAATCCTGGGACAGAATGTAGAAAAGCCACTGCCACTTGTCTTCTGGATGAAGCTGATGGGATAGAGATGAATTTTGCTCAGTTTCTGACTTTCTTGTAATTCTTATATGGACAAAGGTAGTAAGAGTTACCCAATGTGGATCTGAGAACAAAACCTGGATTCATAACGTATTAGACACACCTCTAGATCTTTTTCCCCAGTGTTGGTTTCTGGGATTGCTTTTCCAGCACATCAGGTCTGGGCTGGTTATCAGTGAGAAGATTCAGAGGAGAGATCCCTGGGGAACCTGAGATTCCTGAGTGGGGGGTCACAGTGGATAGAAAAAACCAACTGTTGTTACCTGGCTGTGCTGCTGGCACCTGAACAGAACCATTCAGGCACAGAAAGACATCCCAGCACAGGTTCCCTGAGCCTGGGGTGCAGCCCTGGGACTTGTCACGTTGTCACTCAGCTCCTGCAGCCAACAGCAAACACAGGAATTGTGCAGCCACTTCTGCCCTTTCCCCCAGCTCTCTCAGGCCATGAGAGCAGGAACTCAGATATATCTGACTGCAAAGTGGCACCTGGCACAAGGCCAGCCTGGAATGGGTTGTTCTCACTGTCCTGCAAAAGAAAAAAAGTGTTTTGGCAGCGTCTCTTTTTAATAAAATGAAGATTCATATTCATGCAAAATGCTGGAGTTACGGTCAGAATAAAAGAAATCTGTATGAGGCTGTGAGGAAAGGAAAGGGCTTATCAAAAGCAGCTCAGTATGAAAGGAACTGTAATTTCAGTTGCCATTGATACTCATTGCTAAACTGGTGATAAACTCATCTGTTAAGGAAATAAATGCCAATGGACTTTTGTAATTTAAATGAGAAGTTGTAATATGGAAAATATTCTTCCTGTTCAGATCCTTGAAGGTCTGCTTTGAAATGGGAGTCCCCTGTGATGTCTGTTTCATTTTCTTTTATTGTTAAAGTGTTGTGTCACTGATGACATTTCTGCTGAATGCTGCCCAATTACAACACGGAACATCTGCGCAGGGACATCATCTCCTCCCGGGGGGATGGTGGGAAACAAGCACATTGGTAAACACACCAGCAACTGAACTTGTTTGTAGGAAATTTAGCCACTTTGCTGCCTGCCAAAGGTTGAGCTTTACTAACAGAACATTTTTGTATTTTATAGTTAGATCAAACATTAAGGGAAAGAAAGCTTTTATTGTAAATACAAGGAAAAAGTTGTGGCTTGCACTGTGCTTTTAAAAATAATTTTCATTAGTGAGTGGGTGTTGGGGGGGCATTTTGCTTTGATTTAAGGTATGTGTTCGTAATATCCTCATGACATCATTTAGGGCAGCTTTTCATTTATTCTTTCTGTGAAGTAAATGAAAATCTACCAAAAAAGCCACACATACAATAGTGCATAGATGTAAATGTCATATATTCAGACTAAAGTTAAACCATATTATCTTGGTGCCAAGGTTCTGGATTTTTAACAATTTGGTTGATGTTTTAATTCCAATTATGGTTTTTGTGGTTAGACACTGAGATGATTATGCACAAAATTCCCATCCAAGTCGGTGGGAATCTCCTGTGTGCAAGTTTTGCAGGCTCGGGGGCATAACCACACACAGGCTATTTCCAGCAGAGCTTTCAGCAGAGCCCTTTAACCCAGACCTTTGCAGGGGAGGGAAGGAGGAAACAGGTGGAGCCTCTGTCTCCCCTGCTCAGGGTCCTTGGGGAAAAGGCAGGGAGAAGATGAGATGAGATTCATTCTTGCTTGGTCATTAAGGTTGCCTTGATGAACTAAAATCATACTTAGCTACAGTAAAAACCAAGAATTAATGTCCTCATTACTGTTTTTATTTTGTCTTTATATGTTGGATTAAACAATATCTTGTTCTGATCCTGGCAGTATTATAAATTTTGAATTATTCTGTTTAATTTCTTTCAATGACCACTGAAATTATCTGCAACAATCATCCAAAATGCTCCATTCAAAATGTTATTGCAGTGTTTAGGACTGTTGCTGTGGAATGTTGCTCCTTAATTCTTCCCTGTTAACTTTTATGAGGGACATAGCCATTGAAATGGGTGGGAGGGATTCTGTCCCACAGGAAGTATTCTGTGTTTTCCTAATGGATAAATATCAAATGTCTCCTTTGTTTTGATTTATCTCGACAATATATCTGTCTGCAGCTCCCCCTCCCTCCCCAGCCCACAATGACTAGTCCTGCTGTTGAAATGAGAGAAAGTATGTTTCCACGTCTTGAAAATAGAACTAAAAATACCTGCTTGACCTGTGGGCTCCCCGGCAGCCCGCAGTGGTGGTTAACACCAGCCTCCTGCAGAGATCAAAGCCTGGCCCCATCCTGCTGTCAGTACCTTGTTGTTAGGCAAAAAGTGAGAGACTGCTCCCCTCTGCCTGGAAAGGCAATGTTTATTTGATCTTGGCCCTCTTCTGAATAATTTCACTAAATCTAATTGCTCTTGATGTTTTCCCCAGCACATCACGGGCTCTTTCAGAAGCAGCTCTTTATGCAATGGGTGAAGCTTCAGAATACAGTAAGGACCACTTCAAATATCTCTCATCAAGGCAAAGAACTCTAGATAGATTACTGCAGATCAATCTGTGTAAACCCTGCATAAACGCTGAGGCTCTTTTAAGTTAAAATGTATTTTACAAAACCCTCATGTTGTGAAAGGTGAAATACTCTGCAATTATTAAGAGAGTTATCATGTGAAAAGGCCTAGAGAGGGCTGTTTAATTCACTGGCTCCTGTCAATTTATGACGAAACAAAACATATTATTAAATTCTTTCCAGGGTATTTATTGCCATAAAATTGCCAGATTTTACGTTACTACAATGTGAGCACCAGCCCTGGTTCTAACAGGAATTGTGCTCTTCCTGCCATGTCTTGCTTGAGTGGAATCAAGAAACTTGACTTTTACTGGCAGTCCTGAAGGGCTTTGCAGTGGGCTGGGACCTTTGGCTGCTGCTCACACTTCTGCTGCCACGCAAGGGACTTAAAAACTTTGCTGCACATCCCTGAGAGCTTTCCCAGTGAACCCACAAATGGGAATGACAGCTGGGAGGTGTTTTTCAAGAAAAAAACAGCTTTCATTCCCAGCTTTCCTGCTCTCCTGGTGACAGTTCCACTGTACCTGTGTGCCTTCATCAATAACAGGATGTTTTTCCCATCTGTGTGATGTTACTGTGCCTGCAGAGAGGATTTCATGTGGGTGAAATCAGTTCTGGGCCAGCACAGCTCCTGGGCTCTGGCTGTGTCAGGCCTTGGAGCACGAGCAGATCTTTTGCTGCTTTCTCACCTCTGGGAAAAGAAAACTCTTCCCTGCACCGAGCCTGTCTATTAAATGAGTAAAGGGATTCAGATCAATAAAAGAAAATAGCAGCAGATCTGGAGGAATCCCCAGAGACAGCATCTCACATCCTTGGGCACTGGTTTGCTGCTGTGCTCTTGCAGAAGAGTGTTCCACTGGAGGCTGGAGCAGGTTCTTCCTCTCCACTGCTCTGACTTGGCCTCCCTGCAGGACTGGGTTTTGTTCTGAGGGGATGAAGTGATCCATCCTTTACACTCTTCTGACTTTCACCTTCCCACTTCATTTGATGGGTGATTTATAAAGACAGAGCTCCTCTAGTCATCATCCTTGGCAATTATTTCAACATTAGATAGAATTTGTGATTAAAATCATGGCTCTGACACATTAAACCAAAGTTCAGCGTGAGAAAAGCAGCTTTATCTTGTGTTATGATGAGTTTCTTTATTTCTTGGTTTTTCAAAGCTCCTCCCCCAAAAAAACTTTTTAGTTTAAAGACTTTAAATTCAAAACATTTATTAATAATGTAAAGGGCTGCCTGCCACTCAAAAGCTATAAAGAAACTCTAAAATCAAAATGAAATAGTTTCTTCATCAAAGCAAAAAAAAATCCAACTACAACTCTGGTACAAGCTGTGGTGGTGTTTTTCTGTGTTTTTCAGCCCAGTTAATAAATCCATGCCAGAGCCAGTCCTCGACACACAAATTTGGTCTGTCCCAGCTGGTCACTGCTAACCTGGATGGTACAAAATATTGCACTTAAATTTTCTGCATTGTGTTTCCAGTTACATTATTGATTTGTGTGTGAGTTTCAAGGCATCAATTATGCCCAGCTTTTTGAAAAGTCCTCAATTTCTGCTGCTTTAAAATATGAGTTACCTGGGGAGAAACACCTTCACTCACTGCAGACCTGCAGCTCCCGTGGGGCTCTTAAAGACTGAGCACCTTGCTGGGTTTGGAGCTGGTGCCTTTGAGAAAAAACACGTTTGATCCATGTGTAAAACATCCCTAAATCGGTATTTAGTGAGTGGTTTGAGGACCTGTGAGCAAGGTGAGCACGGGAGAACTCAGCCTGGTGAACAGAGCCCAGAGCCACTGGGGGAGCCCCTGCCAGGGTCAGGTTGCCAGAAAACAACAAAAACAACCTCAGGGAAAAAAAAGGTGGCATTTGTTGGAAAACAAAATGTTTTCCCTTGGTGCAAATGAGAGTCAAGTTACTTTTCAGTGTTATTTGTTTGCTTTGGAAAGCGGGGCTAGGGATTTTCACCTTGTCCTTAGGGCAGCAGTTTGCTCACCTTACACTTTCTGGTACTGGAAACATTTGTTCAGATTACCGTGTTCTCATTTGATTTGTTCTCTTGTTTCTGTAGAAGTCGCTTTTTTGTAAAATCTGGTATAATTATTGACACAATTTCTTCTGCACCATAGATTGCATCAATCTGCCTGGGACATAGAGTAGAAAACCGGGGTTTTTATGTTGCCTCTCCCAGGCACTTATAGGGAAGATTTTTGGCATAAATCAGAACAGCAACAAAAGAAACAAACAAACAAAAAACCCCAAATTAACCAAACACCCAAACCCCGCAAGCACACAGCATTTTACAGCACTGCATATATAGCCAGAATCTGAGATTTAGGGTTTTTCCAGAATATCTTTATTATAGAAGAGTTTAGGCCACAAACTTACTGTGCTGAATAAACTGGGTAGTGGAGAGAAATCTCCTGGCAGCATTTCAGTCACAGTCACTTCCCTCTGAACTCAGGGAAATGCAGAACCAAGGTTGTTATGCTTACAACCACATTTAAGAAAGTACTAAAGATTTTGAAGTGGGTTTTAAATATTTATTTATTTTTGTGCATTATGTCAGACATATCACCGTGAGCTTTTTATGCAATAAGTAAATTAAAATGCCGGGACAATTTTCACATAATTCTGTTGTGAATGGTGACATAAAATACCATTCAGAATGGCTGAAAAATTCTATTCTTTAGGTCCAGCAGCAGTTAAACTCCTAGCTGGCACTTTGTGAAGACATTTTTTTAATTTGTGACTCTCTTTGTGACCTGCAAGAAGAGTGGAAATCATCAGAGTGAATTTCCAGCACCAGGTTTCCTGTTTACATTGTTCAGGGGTAGTTAGGGCTTGTTAACATGGACTTGCTGTTGGTGGCTAATGATACCATTGAGTCATTTCTGTGCAGTTCTCAGCCATTTAAAACTGTTGTAAAATAACCCAAATAATGGGATGATCAAAGCAACGCAGCCGCTCTGCATGAGAGTGTGACTGCAGCATTTGCAACCATTACTACGGAGTACTGTAAATATATTCAGAGTAGTACTGAAGAGACATTCAGGTTACAAAAACTACAGTTCAGACTGGGATAGAATGGCAAAATAAATAATCAGCTGTGCTCGAGGTCCTTGAATATTCCCCTAAAGGCCTTTGGTGAGTGCTGTGATGTTCCTGATTCCCAGTGAACAGGTACCTGTTTGGGAATGAGGAGTCATTAAAGCGTCTCCAATCAAACACACCAAAAGGGAGATACAAAGAATGATTAGAAGCCTTCGCTGGGTTTTGTTGTTTTGGTCTTTTTTCTCCTTCCAGTTGGCTGCTTAAAGCAGGTGATTTTGGATTTCTTTGTGAGAGCTGTGATACCTGTGCTTTGCTGGATGGTTTCAGTGTTTTATTTTCCACGAAATCTTTTAGTTGTGATTGCACTGAGTGTTGCATAAGTCAGTGATAAATCGAACTCATATATTTTAAAAACTAAGCATTAGGAGGTTCTATAGTTTAAAAGAAATCACAAAAAGCACAAGGGCTGTTTTTTTATCACCTCTCCTTTGAGACCAGGTTTATTTCATCCCTGATGTGAAGCTTGTAGTACAAAACAAGATGACCTGTTTTCATCCCTGCTATAATTCCACTGGAGTAAAAAGCCTTATGCCAGGAATGAATTTGTCCCTATGTAAAAAAGGTCTTCCCTCCTCCCAAGAGGAGACTGAAACTAGGTCCTGTCTGTTTTCATCAAGTCTCTTTATCTCACATCAAGGGGAGCTGGTTGAACACAAGGAATTCCTAATATGAGTCACTTGTCATTCAGGCTCTTCTGGTTGAGGATACAGAATTTCCAGCTTTGTTTGGCCCAGCCAAAATCAGCTGGTTCAGCCAGCCCAGGCACTGAGTGTGGAACTGGAACTGACCCCCATGGGCTCCATTTCTGAGTGTGACAAACTCTGCTGAAGGGGTTGAGATGGGAATAGAAATAAATCTTCATTATTGTGTTTCCTTCTAAATACATTTGGTGCTCTGGGATGGATCTTGCACGTTTCACTCAGGGAACACTCTAAACTCGGCTGCAGCAGCAAACCAGGAATAAAACCATGATAGCCTGGCTTTTAGATTTTAGTGGGCTTTTAGATGGAGGGGGTTTGATTGGTATGTACTCCAGAACAGTACTGACTGGATAGTTCTCTCAACAAATAAATTACAGTTATTTCCTAGCCATCAAAGTGGTGGCACTAAAATGCTTCCTCACTAGCTGTTTTATATATATATAAAAATAACAATTTTATAGCTATTTTACATTACAAGGGAGTTTGCTTCTCTAGATAAGTGCAGTTCTTCTAGCTTTCTCTGTATCTTATCACAAAAATTCTTTGAATGTGACTTATAGGTGGACTTTTACTTTAATTTCTAGCCATCAATAGGGGAAATGTTCAGTAGAGGCAGAGAGTGCCTTTTTCTACATGATCATACAAGAGAAGCAAGAGACAGGAAATATGTAACATGGTTGCAGTCATTTTCCTTGTCACTTTTCCATTGTTTTCATTTCTTGGTGTAGTGAGAACCCTTCCAAAACCCTCTGAAAAAAGCTGCCAGATCAGGCACTGTCAGTGTCTGAAAGGGGCATTGCTTAAAGGTACTGGGTAAGAACTCCCAGAATGTTCAGTACTGTAATTTATTTCAGGTTGAGTTCAGGAATTTAGAGGGAAAATAAGTTCTCTAAATCAAGCTGGGGTGATAAATCCTGTAAATTTGCAATAGACCTGAATATTTTTGTGCTCTCCTTGAGAAGAGCATTGGGAAGTGCAGAGGTGAGGGTCATACCTCAACGGCACTGCAAAAATCTGGGCACTCACAAAAACTGTCCTGGGAGAATCCACTTTGCTGTCGAGGTGTAACACCAAAGAAATGCTTTTCATGAAGGAGCTGCGTGATACAGGATCAGTCTAAGGAGAGGACTGGGCCTTTGAAATGTAAACAAAGTGGCTCCTCCTCGAGGTAACATCATCTGCCTTTAATTGACTCTGCCTTGAGAGCAGAGCTTTCCTTGGCAGAGGAAAACAAACTTTTACTGGCACTCTGCTGCACCCCTCCAGCTTCTGCCTGACCACATTTGCTATCAGGGGAGCTTGGAAGAAAATGAATGGGGTTTTTTTGAGTGTTGTAAACCTTATGCTGCGTCACAAGGTTTGAGCTCAGCTGAGAGGTGCCAAGGTGTTGCAAGAGGACACAAAAAGAACCACCCTCACCTGTCAGGATGTGAGATGAGAAAAAAGGGAAGTTTGTTTGGGGATCTCACTCTATATAGTCTTTGGGATTTGGTCAAGGATTGGGGGATGAGAGGAACATCCCTCTGACCCCAGTGGTCAACTCAGAAGTCCATCAATTTGTCCTTCCCCCTGGTAAGGAATCCATGTTTACAAAATACCACTGTTTTTGTTACAAGTGTGAGAAAACTCCAGTAGAAATGAGAAACAATCAGAAGGCTGAAAAATCAGGGCGACACCAAGGTTGTGAGCAGGAGGGTCTGAACTGCAGCAGCTCTGCTGGAACATCAGTCCTGGCCTTGGCACCACCAGCACCTGCTCAGTGCAAGCTGAGCACATCCTGGATCTTGCAGATAATTCTGACTTCCCAGCCCACCCTGCTCCTCCAGTTCAGCCCTGAGGTTATTCCAGGGAGGGACACATAGCAGGGCTGATGGCATTTTTCTGCTCTGTGACTGTCTGAGTGAGGCCTGACATCAACAGGTATTCAACCCCTGATACAGGAATAGATTTTTCTGTACAATCACAGCTTTATAGATCTAAAAATAACCAAGCCCAAGTACTTGTACAAAATTATTTTACAAGATTCTGTCTGTACCTTATGAGAAGGAAGTACAGATGTTAAAGATAGGATGAATTCAGTTCTTTTGGATCTGGAGACCAAAAGTTTAGTTTCATCAGCTGAAGTTTTCTCTTTTGTGGGGATTTTTATTCAGCGTGCAGTAAATGCTCCGAGCTCCAAGCCTTGGTGGAGAGTGTGTTTTGACTAATTTCAGTTTTATGGGTGTCAGTTAAGAATACCATGTGTCTCCATGTCAGGAGCTGCTTCTTTGTACTTTGTGGCCTCGTGGTACCCAGCTTGTCAGAGCAGGGGTGGCTTTGTCTGAGCTATGTCTAATGTTTATTGGAGATTTTACACCTGGACCATGAAAGCTCCCTAACAAATGGGGGCTGATTTCAAGCACAACACCCTCAGAATTTCTGCTTGATTCTTGGACTCGTGTGTAAGCAGCAGAAGGGCACATGCCAAACCTGACAATGAATTCAAAAAACTATCTAGAACTAAACCCAAATCCCATACGTGTAATGGGAAGGGATTTTCCCAGCATTTTCTTTGTGCTCACTGCCATGGTTTACATGCTGTTATGGATGGGAATGTGCTTTCCCTGTGCTTTAAGTATGCAAAGCCTTGGTAGCAATTTTCTACTTTTTGGTGGCTTCATACTAACCCCAAGAGCTTTCCTGAACAATTTGGGCAATGTGATTTTCAGTTGAAACCTACACTGAGAGTGAAGCAGAGTCTTTGCTGTGTGTTTCTTACAGTTGGATGCAAAGGGGCTCCCTTGGATCACTGCCGATGCTCTGGGGGCATCTCCCTTTGGCTGGGAATTTAAACAGTGAAAGTCCACAGAAAACAGAAGGTTCTGAGAGGAAAGAAAGAGAGAAAATCCCTGAACATTCACAGCACTGTGGGGAGCCCTGCCCAGGAGTCTCTGCCTTGCTGGGGGAGCAGGAGCAGGCAGAGGCTGGGGACTCTGCTGGGGAGATGAACTGAGGCAGGGGCTCACCCTCTGTGCCTGAGCAGCTCAGGGTGACCTCGGGCTGGTCATTTGTGCCTCCTCCTCCTCCTCCTGCCCTGCACGTTGTGCTGTGAGCAGGAGGAGGGTTCACAGTGCCCAGGTGAGCTCAGCCCCCTCGGGCTGACACCTGACACTGCCACAGCCAAAAATCACCCCACAGCAAAGGCTCAAAGGAGCACTTTGGGGTTCCTGGGAGGGCTCTGTGGAACCCCAGTTCTGAACCAGAATACCTCCATGGTGAGCTCTGTGCATGCAGTGGGGGAAGGGGGATGATCAAAGGAGATGATGATCAAGGATCTTATTTCTCTGCCTTATCTAGCTCTTGTTGCTCCATAAATAATGCAAATATAAGTGCAGTCACAGGGATCCCAGTCTTCCCTCAGCTATGAATATATTCTAATAGATTTAGTCAATTATAACAAAGATACAAAAATGACAGAAGTCTTTATTTATTACAGCAGAGCTTCTACAACAATTAAGCAGCTCCAGTAAACCTAAATTCTCCTTTGAAAGGTTTATTGTATGAACATTGAGCTTTGTACCATTCTGGGACCTGAATTAAAACCATCCGTTGGGCAGTGACATTTCTGGACAGGAATGGGAAGGTGGGTAGCTTGAAAAGAAAGAACAAAGTCCTGCTTCCAGTGACTTTAATTTGTTAAAGATCTTGTTAGGGCCATAAAACTTTACCAGGTACTGAAGTTGCTCAGTTTAAGGAGGGAGGTCTGGTCTGGCCATTCATACCAAGAGGTTGTTTCAATTCCCAGCCTCGAGGTTTATAGGCTGCTGTGTATTGAGTTAGTGCTGGACCATGAGTTTATTGAATATTTTGGGAGTTTGAGGTTGCCTTTCCTTTCTGCCTCAGATTTTTAGTAACTACTGGAACCAGAAACAGTTCAGTCGAATCTATAGCAGCATTTTGTGTATTCTTTTGGAAGAGAGAAAACCTTTTGTTTTCTTTTTCTACCGTGTAATAATTCAAAAGAACAAAGCAGTCAAGAAGCACAGCTTTTTTTTTCCTTCTTCTAAGCACCATCTCCTTCTAATAACATGCTTAATATCTCTAGCATTCATCAAAGGATTATTTAAAAGAAACAGAGCCTGTAGGTGTGATACTAATTACATATGTGAAGATGGATGTTATGCCAGGGCCAAGTGTCTGGATTACTGGTGATGAATGGGACAGGGTAAGGCAAAGCCAAGGCCACACCAGGAAAACTTCTCTTCTGCATCTCAGCCTGCTCCTTGGCAACTGCACTCCCAGAGTTCACAAACAGACATTTCTCACACTCTGAAGTGCACATTTAGAGGCTCTGAACTGGGGAAAGTTTGAGGAAATGAAGAGACCCTCATTTCACAGGCTTTGGACAAAAAAATCCAGTACAGAGACAGGTAGAACATTGAGTCAAATTTCATAAAAAATACAACATTTGCAGTAAGACATGTGCAGAAAACCAGCCTGGCAGGGCTAGCTCCTCAGCAATTGACTTTTTTGGATAAATTTTGCTGTTAAGTGTCTCAGAAAGAGCAAATTCTCCCGAGAGCAATGCCCACAGTGGTCTGACCTGTTCCTGCCTGGTGAAGCAGGGCTGTGCTCTGGCTCCTCACAGCTCGAGGGATGAGGAGATCTTATCTTTGCATGAGTGTGCAAAATACAGCAAGTGCACTTTGCCAGGAGTTACCCTCTGCTTTCACCAGTGCAAGAGCTTGCAAGGGGCTTCTCATCCTGAGGAAAAAACCCAACAAACTTCTTGAGTCTTCCAGGAACTCTTACAAGTTTTGAAATCAGTTCACAGCCAATTAGAGCAAATAGAAAGATAAAGCTCAGGAAAGTGATGAAAAATAAAAAGGCAAGTTCAGACAAGTTCGTATGTGGCCTTTGGAGTGCTTTCCTCAATTCATGCCCTCTGCAGCTACTCTGGCTTCAGAGAATTTACAGAAAAATTAAGTTTGAGCCATAGTTTAGTACATCTTGCAGTGGCATCTTAAGCTGCCCCTCTGGTTCCCTTCTCACCTGTGTGTGAGGAATCTGACAGTCTGCATTTAAAGTATTATTAATACGACTTTTAAATTACACTTGTGCTTGAATGAACTAAATGCTTCCACATGACAAATTGATATGAATGGTTTTAATAAACAGAAAATGAGAAGAAGGCTCATCTGCCCCTGGGGGCTCAACTGGCTCCATTCATTCCTCTTATTAAATCTTGTCTGTAGGGCCCTGTTGTTTGCACTGATTGATGACCTGGCTCAGCCAGGAGCTTGGGGCTCTCCTGTGCTGCCATTCCACAGGGCAGGGGCTCCCAGGCTCAAAGTGTCTCCAGTGATAAAACAGCTTAACAGACACTCCATGGACCAAAATTTCTCTGGATACACTAAACTCCTTCTCAAGGGAGACTGGACAGCAGCAGATGAGTCAGAACTCTGACATCTAAGACCATATTTTGTCAGGATAAAATGCTTCCAGCTCATCCATTTGGCAAGAGATTAGAGGTTAAACAAAATTAACTCCACACTTCTTTTGTTTCCCTCCTAAAGAACTCCCAAACAACCCAAACACTGTAATATAATAGTAAGAAAATGAAACTGAACTATAGGAACAAGAGCAAATATTCCTCTTTCCTTTCCCCTGTTACTGATATCCCCCACTCCATAATAGCAGGCTTTTGTTTGGAATGAATGTTATAAAGTTTATGACCTATGTCAGCAAACATTCATCATCAGAGTGAAGAAGGGATGTGTCTGTCCTCTGCTTTACCTTTGAGCATTTTATAAACATTTGTTCTAGAGCTGAAAGAAAGGTTCCGCAGGAGTACCTGGGGCAAGTAGAAATGGGGAGGTGATGGTAACTGTATTATTCCACTGCTTTGACATGGTAAAGTTAAACTGAAATTAACTGACCAATCTGATGCTAAATCTGTATTTACTCCAATAACATGAACTATCATCTAATTGAATTTCAAGTTGAATTTTTAATAAACCCAAAGCCAAGGACAGCGAAAACATTAAAAGCAAATTCTAGAGTCCATAACTGAAGAAAATTAGGATTGCTGGAGCAATTTCCCGTTTATGTCATGAACTTTGAATGGCTCCTTTTTAATATATTCTGGTTTTAGACAAAATTGAAGAGGGACCCTTTTTCTGACAGTGAAATTCTCCACTGTGCATCACTTTGGCATTCCTTAAAAAGCTTCAGGCCCTTACAGAGATGATGGGAATTTACAGTAGAGGAGTAATGCCTGAACTCCAGCAGCAATTTTAGATAATGAATTGCATGACTTGGGTTGTGCTGTCACATCAGGGTGGAGGTACACCTGTGTCACTGCAGCAGAGGGTGAACTGTCCCACCCAACTGATTGCACAGCAGGAAGATCCACCACAATGACCTCAGACATGGATCTAAATATTGATCAGATTGGTGACTGATGGTAACTGTGGAAACTCTTTTGATTCCTTAAATCTTATCCACAGATTAGGACAGAGACACCCTTTTCCTGCAGGTTACCGGAGATAACCATCTCTCCCCACCCAAACCTCACAGGCAGAGGTTCCTGTTTCTAAGAGAGCTCCTGTGTGGCCTGGGAGGGAGCTGCCTGCCCTGCTCTTCTGCCTCTGTCCCTCACCCTGGAGCTGTGGTGGCTCTGCAGGCTCCAAAGCTGCATCTGAACATGACCTCTCCAGGTACAAAGTGCTGACTCCTTGTAAGTCAGCAAGAGTTCTGATGTTGACTCCCGTGGCAGCAGATTTGGCCTTTTTTTGTGTGAAAATCATCCCAGTTCCTCAGAAGGCTCCAGCTCATGAGGCTTGCAGTGCTTGGTTCACACTTCCCCTGGGTCTGCTCCTTTATTATGCCGGGACAAAGAAAACATCAAATGCCATGAAATCAGAGATTTAGTGTTTTACTCTTGTAACATTCTCATTTTATATGATAACTCTGAATGAAGCAAGAGGCAAAAAGCAAGAGTATCAGGCAGACTGAAAATAAGTAGCTTGAAATCATAATCATTGGGAGGGAGGACTGATATTTGGGTGGTAGTTTGCCAAGCAGTGCAGTGGAATGTTCCAATGGAAAAGATGACAACATCGAGATTGTTGTGACAACGTCTGATTGTTATTTGTGTGTAATTGAAGGGGTAACCTGATCTTCTGTGCTAGCACACGTCAAAGAGACAAGGAGTCAGTATTGCCCAACAGGGCAGGTTTATAATTTCCAGCCTGTCATTCTCACAGTACCATTTTTGTACAAACAGCCATTAATTCTGTGTGTGAAGTGCAGGTTCAATACAGCTCATTTGCCTTCTCTCCATGACTTTTCTCCCCTCACCTTCTGTACATCCATTAGTTTCATGTTCTTGATGTGTGTATCACCAGTAGTTGAAGGATGTCATGTGACACAATTTATTACACCCATGTGGAGATGTAGTTCAGTTAATTCTTGGTGAGATAAATGAAACTGCAGAGCTGTGTCTGTGCAAAGTAGTGACCAACTATTTTCAAAACATTGTCCTGCCCTTTTCAAACTATATTTACCAGTTTAAAGCTGCAAACCACTTTAATAAGCACGACCTAATCAATCCCAGACTAGCAAGAACTTCAAGTATCTACAAGTAGTCCACCCTTACCAAAAGACCCTGTAGGCATTTCGGTTCCTGACACATGTGCACAGAGGTATTTATTTATAAAACACACATGGCTGTACATATGTTATGAGCATCTACATTACAGTGTTTAGGTAAACAGTTAATTCAGTTAGCCTTTTTGCTGTTGGTATATAAACAAATCTGCAGCCAAGAACGGGTTTTCCATGGACAAGAGCTGAGCAGCTCACTTGGGGAGGGAAAAAGAGCTGGAGAGGACTGGCCTGGGGTTTGAAGGGCTGAGCAGCTCACTTATGGAGGAGAAAAGAACTGGAGAAGAGTGGTCTGGGATTTGGAGAGCTGAGCAGCTCGCTTGGGGAGGAAAAAGAACTGGACAAGAGTAGCCTGGGGTTTGGAGGGATGCTCAGTGTGTTCACACAGGCATGGGGAGTGTTGCGGTGCCCAAACACGCCCAGACAGAGCCCACCTGTGCAGGTGTCACACTCACTGCTCTGCATCCACACCCGCACAGCTCCAGGAGCAGCAGCAGCCCTTGTTCTGCCCCGTGCGGTGCTGAGGGTGTCTGAGGAGCATTCAGGTGATTGTTTGGTGATTGCAGGACCCGGGAGGAGCTGAGGGAGCAAACCCAGCCCGGCACAGCCCGGGAACAGCCCGGGAACAGCCCGGCACAGCTCGGGCAAAGCAGAGCAGGGCAGGGTCGGGCTCAGTGAGCTCTGGGGACACAGCAACTCCCCAAAGCACAGCCCGGCACAGCCCGGCACGGCCCGGCACGGCCCGGCAGGCAGACACGGAGCCTGGAAAGCACACCCTTCCCTGGCACGTCAGGAGGAGCCGTGACAGCCGCCTGGCACACCCAGCAGAACAAAGGCGCTGTCAGCCCCCCGGGCCATGGCAGGAGAAGGAGGGATGGAAAGGTTTTCTGCGGGATGATTCACGTACCTGAGGCTCAGACCAGGTGCTCTGCAATTAACTGCATTAACCTGCAGCTGGAGAGAGTTCAGAGCCAGGGTTAGCTATTCTCAGTGCAATTGGTTTGAAATCTCTACTGGGGATTATATTCAGTTATTTATATGGCTGAGGTTTTTTTGTTTGTTTGTTTGTTTTGGCTTCTTTTTCTGTCTGGTTCTGCTGAGAGGATAAAAAAAAGGGCATGCTGTCTGTATGTTGAGGTCTAATAATATTTAATGCAGAGTATACAGCAGTTCTTCTCCTAAACTTTGAGGAACCACAAAATGACATTTAAAGTTAGGGTGACATTTATTTGGAATATCCACTGACTTGGGGTAAGTGGAGGGAGAGAGACGGCTTTGAAAAGCAGAATGCTTACAGGGATAACCCTTTTTCGGTTTTACAGAACATGGCAGGGCTTAAAAAATGTGCCTGCCTTAGCACATGGACAGACTACATGATCTCTTTTGAAATCTGCACAGGATCTTTTTACCCGCTGGGTTTAATTTCAGAATCCAGTACAGTCATTAAAGAAAATAAAATTATGTTTGTTCTTTCATCTGGAGCACAGAGCAGTATCAATTTTTCATTCCCTCCTCCTTTGCATTCCCAGTTTAAAAAAAAAAAAAAAAAAAAAAAGAAAAGATGTATAGATGGAGGAATTCACCCTATAGCTCCCCTAAAATTTCTGGTCTCCCACAGCTGCTTTGAATTGATTCTGTATACATGGCTGCCTAATGTGTGCAGCATGTCCCAGGGTTCCTGTGCTCTTGAGCAGGAGATTGCCAAACTCAAATATATGTGTACTGAACTGGCAGTGGATCTAGAGAGCTGTGGCAGCATCTTCCCACATGTCTGAGTTTCCTGATCACTCTCTCTTGGATTAATGGAGAATTCCAACACTGCTGTATCCAAGCTTTTCCTGTTCACCTTCACCAAACAGAATATTCTTCGTTTAAAGACAGGGAAAACACAAAGTTAGACAAGGGGCTGGAGGACACAGAGACATTTCCAGCACTAAGATCTCATCATATTCACCATGCTGTTGTCTGTGCATTCCCTGGCTGATACAAGTATTTCAGACTGAGCAGGTCCTTCCTCCCACTGTGTTCTAATCACTTCCATATAATAATAATTTAAATAGGAAAAAAACCCTCTGAAGATCTAAGAGTGATCTAGATGTAGCACTTCCTCCCCACATTTCATACTGGTGTAACTCCACTGTTCAGGAAAGTTTTCTGTGCCTCACCCTGTCCCACGCTGGCAGTTTGTGGGTTGGAGCCAGATGGATTCTCTGTCAAATGCTTTAACATTTCTATCAAACTGCTGCTCTGGGCTGGGAAGCGCAGCCTGGCCATGTTCTGTATGATGAGGATAAAAAAAGAGATTGGATCTGGTGACATTGGGATGGGCTGTGAGTGAATGTGGGGCTCAAACAGCCAATAACCACTCTGGCCCCAAGCTCAGCCTGAGGCATCTCCCCTGTCCTGCAGCCTGACATTGAGATTAGAGGTTCTGCCACCAGCTACAATTCCATTTTAATGTCACCAGGTGAGGGAAAGGCTGGGCTAGAAACACACCAGCCACATTTATATGTGACCTCTGTGCTGATTTTGAGAAATGTGACATGCCTGCCTTCCCTGCTGGCTCCATCCCTCCTGTGCCTCTGGCATGCAGCATACACAGAGCATCTCTTTTTGTGATCTGGAAATAATAAATAGCATTCCAAACAATGGCATTTCAATTTCTCACTTTTCATGCTTCCTTCAGAGAACGTGTGATTGCCATCACACTCTGAAAATACAAATGCCAGATGGAGAATGTGCAAGGGTGACTTACAGCAATGATTAAACCCCCATCATCCATTCCTGCTACCTGAGAATGTAAAAAGGATCAGCAGGCCAGGCCAGAAACCCATCCAGCAGGACATCCTGTCTCTGCCAGTGCCCTCTAGCAGAGGGGTAGGACATAAAGCTGTGGTGGGATTGGTTCTTCCTCAATATATCCTATTAAATAATGGGGGAACAACATGTTCCTGTGGGGAACATCACATACATATGGGAGTCTTTGAACTGCTACATTTTGGTTCAGATCTGAACTTTGTCAAGGATTCTTAAAGGTTAAAATTGATACTTTTATTAATCCATGCAAATCAAAGTTACCTCAAGACAGCAGGATAAATCAGAGTCAGTGAGGAGCCATGAGGGTTCACACAGACAGGTCTGGAATTATAGCTTGTGTTCCAAATCACCTTAAACCCATAGGTTGGGCTTGATGATCTTGGAGGCCTTTGCCAACCTTAACAATCCATGATTCCATGATTCTAACAGATGTCAGCTCTCCCTGCATGACCCTTTGGGGTTACTGATAAAACTGAAATTTTTCTCTTCCTCATGGGACAAACCCACAGACATTACCAAGTGGGGCACATTGAAAGTGTAAATAATAATAAAAAAAAAGTGTAAAAGTCTTCTGAGGTGACAAGGACCACAGAAACACCAGCAAAGTCATGGATGGGTGTGGCAGGATAAAGGGAACTGAGACATCTGCTGCATGCCAAGTGATGCTGCTGGACAGCTGATGGGACACAACAGGAGCTCCTCACCAGCTTTGGGCTCCAGACCCTTCTCTGGACAGACTCAGCCCCTCAGAGCCTTTCCTGTCCTGAGGAGCCCAAAAGCAACGGTAGGGTTGAGGTACAGAGGGACAGTCCCTGCCCTGGGGACAAACCACAGTGCCCTCCTCACCACCCAGGCACTCACGAGCAGGAGAGACTCTCCTGCAGCAGAGGGTTCATTTCTCCCTAAATCAGAGAACACTAATGGCCAGAGAGCATCACTGCCCTCCTTGGCACCTCCAGGTGCACACAGGTGTTGTGGGACGTGTGCAGTAGTGCGCAGGAGTGCCCTCAGTGCCCAATCCCAAGCCCTGAGATCCCAGAGGCAGCTGGCTCGGGCTCTGCCTGCCCCTGCAGACTGCTGCCTGCTTGAATTTGTGCCTGTGAGCAGGTGCAGGCTCAGACCCCACTGACACGGTGTAAAAGTCTGGTTTTACCTTGAAAAGGAGGAGTGGAGAAGTTAAGAGAGGAAATGACAACAAGAGAAGTAATTAATCCTTGCCATCATCTGCAGTTTTCACAGTTTGTGCCTTTTCAAGCCTGGATTTGGCTGCCAGATATGCAAACACTGCATGCAGGAAGACTGGTGAATGGAGGTTATCAAATGGTGTTTATAAGAGAAGAAAATCTGTGTATCAGTTTCTTTTTCTACTGAGCCTGTTCTTGCTTTTAGTGTCTGTAGAACTTTCTGCTGCGACCTGTGCTTTAAAATTATAATATTCCTGTAATATCAGAGTAAAAGTGAAAAGAATATTCTCCTGTCTTTATGTAACTGTAGCATTATCAGGTTTATTTCTGACCAGGAATTCTCTTTTTTTTTTTTTTCCTGCTTTGGCTTTAGTTTTGTCTGTTGTTTTTGTTCCTCAGAGCAGAAAAATACTGTATCTTTAAATTAGGAGTAGCTGAATAATGAGTCCTGGGCAGTGAAAAGGCTAATGTGCTGTGGAAGAGAAGGAGTTTAATCTAATTTAGTTGGAGGGTGTCTGTCTGTGGTGTTGTTTTCTGGACTGTGGGAATAGAGGAGGGAAGCTGCCCCAGTGAATGGTTCCTCCTGAGCCAGAAGCAGTGGGGAGTCCCTTAGATTCCACTGATCCGAAGCCAGGCCATGAAAAGGGGATTAAAGAAATGTTCTGATTTGCAATTCACACTAATGCACCCCGTCGAACCTTTGGTAATATTTCAAACCACATTTCAAGGGAAGTGCCCTTAAAATAGCCAGCTAAATTGTATTAGAGCAATACTATACGAACCACTCATCCATTTATGATTTGTTTTTGTTTTTAATTCTTTTAACTCTTGGTGGTGGTGGCTTTCTAAGGCAATTAAAACTTTTGTGCATTGTGCAGATTCGCACTTGCATGGGAATATTCCTCAGTGTGCCTGTCCTATCAGGCAGACATGTTTACTTAAATTTTGGAGGAAAACTGCTGCAAAGATTCTGTAGCTAGGAAAAAATAAACCCATTTTGTTTAGAAAATAAACATTTCTCTGCACGCCATTTAATTTTATTAACATCCAGTGGAAATTCAGTAAGAAATACAGGCTTATAACATTGCTAGAATAGCTGTCAGCTTTCTTTTTGTGTGTGTGATCCTTTTCTTTCACAGTTGTTATCTGTATGCTTAACATTTTTTTAATATATATATATATATATGCTTTAATATCTGTGTTCTTAATATATAAATAGAATTCATTACTGGAATAAAATGTGTGAGTTAAAAAGTGAATGAATGTGTAAAAATATAGATGAGAATAGGATTACTGAATGGGATTAACATTAAACTGATCTCTATTTTTTTTGTGTGTAATAAATGGCTGGCCAGAAATATTAAACCTGAAAATCAGTTATAGCTACAGACTTCTTAAATACAGGATTGTCAATATTAGTTCACGTTCTGTCATGACACTCCATTGTTCCTTATAAGTAATTTTGACTATTTCACTAAAAATCTTTAATGTTCTAATTAACTCTTCAACTCCCCGAGCTGCTCATTCCATTTCTCTTTACTGCTGAAGTGTCAGAACATTTTTCTCTCAAATGGATTATTTGGGTCTCCTTTAATCCCATTTCAGAAAACCTTGCCCTGCTCTGTAATTTCCAACGACTCTAACATGGATGGAATGGATGCAACTTTGATTTTCACCATCAGCCATATCAAAGTGTTTTATTCCACTGCCACTGTAATAGATTATCCAGCATGAAACTTTGCCATTGCAGGGACCAGGGCTGGTGGGTTGTTTTTTTTTTCCTGGCTCGTTTATGGTTTGCTTTACCTACAAAATATTTAGTTATGGTTTGAATTATCTCATGCCTTATTAAATATTCCAGTTTTTAAATCTTTTCCTTACTCAGAAGAAGAGCTGGACTTTAAGATAGAGATTATTCCTCTGCACATTTTTGGGAGGTGGGGAGAAGGATAGCTAGAGGGAGAAATGCATCCTTCCTGTGAGTTGGCACATTATTTGAAATCATGTTTAATTATAAAGTTTCATTAAAAATCTTTTGCTTAAAATTTTAGAAGCCTAATAAGATTTCCATTAATTTAAACATATCACTATTCCCACAACGGCCCAAATGCTTTCTTTTTCCTCTTTCATCCATGGTTAAATATGTAAATAAAATGTCTAAAGTCATTCTTCAAAGAAGACAAAAGAAAAAAGAGCTGAGGGAAAAGACAGCCATAAAATTCCTCCCAATTCTCCATAACATTTGCCAGAGGGGGGCCAACTCCTAGCCAGGGCCTAGCAGCAGGGGTGCCTGGCTGCTCCATAGAATCACACATCTCAAATCCCACACACAGGAGAAAAAAAAAATAAAATAAAATATCTTTTCAGCTGGAGCCTTCAAAAGGTTCTTTTCATTTATTAGTTACAGAGGTATCTTCCAGTTGCTGATTTCTCAGCGCTCTCGTTTTTCTATAATAATGTTCTGTTTGTTACTCTCACCGACTCAGGCTCATTCCGTGGCTGATAGTTGTAGATAGCTCTTTAAAAATATAGAAAGTAAAAGAAATGATCTAAAGCAGGATGCACTGGCTAAAATAATGGCTGGAAAAACAAGGCTGATTTAAATTGGCACATGAAAGATCAATTAAGAGAGACACAACTACAAAGGTTGGAGGTTTCCCCCCCCCCTTTTTTTCCCCCTCACTTTCATTCGTGTTTCTTTTCTGCCTCTTAGGAGAAAAAGGTTGCTATCAGTGTTACAGAAGAAAAAGGCCATGTTTTATATCTTGTATTTTTTCTAGATTACTTTCATGTCAATGGTGATAGAATATGCTTTACAAAAATAGTTGTTGGAAAAAAAGGGAAAGAAAAACAAGCTCCCAAACAATCCAGCTGGATAAAACAAACATTGAATATGTGCCTGTTATGCATTATTTAAATTCTACTTTTTTATTATTATTTAAATTCTACTTTTTAAAGTAGAATTTACTTGTCCCTTGAAAAAGCTTTCCCCACACTTCCCTGCTACCCCCAGCTGAGCTCTCCAGAAGAGGAATCAGGATGAATACAAATACTAAGAAAACAGGCTTAGATTAATGAAGAATGGAAATGCCCCAGCACACCCTTTCTCTCTCACACACAGATACACTAAAATAAATAAAGCTCTTTTTCTGCTCATAACACTGCCTGCTTTTGAAACGTTCCCTGAGGAATCTGAAAGTGCCCAAGCAAAGGTCGGCCCCTGAGACCAGTGCTTTATAAATATAATCTGAAAAAGCCACAAAAAAGGACCTGGCTTTTTCAAGGCACATTTTTATGATGGCTTTTACTCCTTAGCAAGAGCCGGCCACATCTTCAGGGCTCTGCCAGACAAACATCAGCCCTGGTTTGTTGTCCTTGCCTGGATCCATTTCACCCTTATCACAGCTGAGGAAGCCAACAGTTTCCTTTCTGGAGCTGGTGGGGTATTAACTGTGACCCTGCGGGATTTGGGAGTTTCCAGGAGAATCCGTGTTCCTTTCGATAAGAAACAGGCACTAATGGAGAGGAGCCCGGTTTGTGTGGGTGAGCACGAATGAAATGAAAGCGAGATTTTCCTTCTTCATTAATATGTTCG
Source organism: Argya squamiceps (assembly GCA_037834095.1). Classification (NCBI taxonomy): domain Eukaryota; kingdom Metazoa; phylum Chordata; class Aves; order Passeriformes; family Leiothrichidae; genus Argya; species Argya squamiceps. The sequence goes on from JBBMKD010000044.1 coordinate 13,519,843, forward strand.
CTAAAACTGAGCTCAAAGGGGGGCGGGCGGGCGGGGGAAGGGGGAGCCGAGCAGAGCTAATCTTTGACTCCTGCTCGCTGTGCTCCTTTTCCGTCTGTGAAACTGCGAGCTCTAGTTTGGCTGAGGATTTAACTTCCTCCTTCTCCAGCTCTCAGAGACCAATAAGCAAAATAAATCTCAAAGCTTAACTTTAAAAGTAAACACGACTCAGTTTAGAACGATTCCCATCTCCAAAAATCTGTAAGTATCTTTTCTATAGTGGATGAAGTAACTTCCCCAAGGGTATGTCTCTCGTCCTTTTAACATTTCTTATTTAAGGAAGGGGTGGGGGGGGGGAACCAAAAAACAAGCTACTTTTCGAGTGATGCCATACTGTGATTAAAACCATAATCAGGTACTTTTCCAGCAATCCTGCCTGTCCTGTTCATTTAGGAATTCGAGACAAAGCGCGACATTTGAAAAAAGAAAAGAAAAGAAAAAAAAAAAAAAAGGAAAAAAAAAAAGAAAAAAAAAAAAAAAGGCTGAGACTCCAGGCTGAAAGCAAGCATATTTTATGACCCTGGCAGCGAAGAGTTTATAGCACTGGCCATAAAATGCATCCTCCTCCCCACATCCTCCCTGCTGAAGCTTTGCCCCCCTCCAATCAAGGCAGTCAAGGAGGCACCACCTTCAGCCCTGTTATTAGGAGACACGAAGTCTGAAGGCTCCGCTCTCCACGGCTTCCTACCTGGGCGAGGGAGGGCGGGCTGACGCCTTCCACAGAAAAGGTCTCGTTAAACTTTCAAGGGAGGGCAACGGGAGGGAGAGCAAAAAGGAAAGGAAGAGAGAAGGAGAGAGAAACAAATGGGGCATTTTCTAATCTGTGCCGATCAAGGAGAACCTGTAGGGGTCCTTAAGGAGGTTTCAAGGCGTTCCGAGTGATTGAAAAGTAATCACCGTGTCAGCTTCACCTTTCTCATGCAAAGTGGATGTCGTATGCGAGGCGGATCCCGCACAGGTTTTTTTTTTTTTTCTTCTTCTCGGGTTTAGCTTTTTTTTTTTTTTAACTTTATTTTCTGCTGGGATTCAGCCGCCCCCAAAAGGCCCAGCTGCTGCCGCGGCCCCAGGAGCCGGCGGGGCGGGGGGAGCGGAGCCGGCACAGACACCCCGGACACCGCAGCGCTGCCGGGCACAGCCGGAGCCGACCTATCGCAAACCCAGACCAGAGGGCGGCGAGCAGGGGGGGATCTTTCAGGCCCCCCTCTTCAATGGCTTAGATATTTCCTCCCCCTCCTCCTCCTCCTCCTCCTTTATTCCGCGCTCGGATAAACCAATCCCCACCTCTCGGCGAGAAAGTGAGGAGCCGCGACCCGCTGGAGGAGAGGAGAATCCCCGGAGACACGCTCGGCTCCGAAAGGCGCCCGGGGCATGTGCGAGGGGACGCGGTGACCGCCCGGCCGTGCCCGCACCGAGCTCCCCGGACACCGCCGGGCTGGGCAGCCGGGACAAGCGGAGGAACGGGAGCCGGGCAGGCGGATCGCCAAAGTGGAAGCCCAGGGAGCACAAAGTTGCCGGGCTGCTCGCAGTAAGTTCGGCTCATCCGCGGAGCGGGGCCGCTTTCCCTTCCGCCGTTCGCCTGCCGGGCGCTCC
>JBBMKD010000044.1:13521639-13552954 GCA_037834095.1 Argya squamiceps
GCACAATGGGGCCGGCGGCCGGCAGCACCGCGCTGCTGCTCTGCTGGCTCAGCGGCTGCTGCGCGGCCATCAGCTCCATGGACATCGACCGCCCCGGCGACGGGAGGTGCCAGCCCATCGAGATCCCCATGTGCAAGGACATCGGCTACAACATGACCAGGATGCCCAACCTGATGGGGCACGAAAACCAAAGGGAAGCTGCCATCCAGCTGCACGAGTTTGCCCCCTTGGTGGAGTACGGCTGCCACAGCCATCTGAAATTTTTCCTGTGCTCTCTCTACGCCCCGATGTGCACGGAGCAGGTTTCCACGCCGATCCCAGCCTGCAGGGTGATGTGCGAGCAGGCAAGGCTGAAGTGCTCGCCGATTATGGAGCAGTTCAATTTTAAGTGGCCGGACTCCTTGGACTGCAGCAAACTGCCCAACAAGAACGACCCCAACTACCTGTGCATGGAAGCCCCCAACAACGGCTCGGACGAGCCGCCGCGGGGCTCCAGCATGCTGCCACCCATGTTCCGTCCCCAGCGGCCCAGCAGCGGCCACGACCTGCAGCAGCACAAGGACAGCCTGAGCAGAACGTCCTGCGAGAACCCCGGCAAGTTCCACCATGTGGAGAAGAGCGCTTCCTGCGCGCCGCTCTGCACGCCGGGGGTCGATGTTTACTGGAGCAGGGATGACAAACAGTTCGCTGTCATTTGGATTGCCATCTGGTCCATCCTGTGCTTCTTCTCCAGCGCTTTCACCGTGCTCACCTTCCTCATCGACCCCCAGCGTTTCAAGTACCCCGAGAGGCCCATTATCTTCCTCTCCATGTGCTACTGTGTCTACTCGGTGGGGTACATCATCCGCCTCTTCTCGGGCGCCGAGAGCATCGCTTGCGACAGGGACAGCGGCCAACTCTATGTCATCCAGGAGGGGCTGGAGAGCACCGGCTGCACCATCGTCTTCCTGGTCCTTTATTACTTCGGGATGGCCAGCTCCTTGTGGTGGGTGATCCTGACCCTGACCTGGTTCCTGGCGGCCGGGAAGAAGTGGGGGCACGAGGCCATCGAGGCCAACAGCAGCTATTTCCACCTGGCAGCGTGGGCCATCCCGGCCGTGAAGACCATCATGATCCTGGTGATGAGGAGGGTGGCCGGGGACGAGCTGACAGGGCTCTGCTACGTGGGCAGCATGGATGTGAACGCCTTGACGGGCTTTGTGCTCATCCCTCTGGCCTGTTATCTAATCATTGGCACTTCTTTTATTCTTTCCGGCTTTGTGGCCCTTTTTCACATCAGGAGGGTGATGAAAACCGGTGGAGAAAACACCGACAAGCTGGAGAAGCTTATGGTCAGGATCGGTGTCTTCTCGGTCTTGTATACAGTGCCTGCAACCTGTGTGATAGCTTGTTATTTTTATGAGAGGCTGAACATGGATTATTGGAAAATCGTGGCAACTCAACAGAAATGCAAGATGAACAATCAGACTAAAAATTTAGACTGCATGATGAATAACTCTATACCAGCAGTAGAAATTTTTATGGTCAAAATTTTTATGTTGTTGGTTGTGGGCATTACTAGTGGTATGTGGATCTGGACTTCCAAGACTCTTCAATCCTGGCAAAATGTTTGTAGTCGGAGGTTAAAGAAGAGAAGCAGGAGAAAACCTGCCAGTGTTATCACGAGCAGTGGAATCTACAAAAAACCTCAACATCCACAGAAAACCCATCTTGCAAAATATGAATCAACATTACAACCGCCCACTTGTGTGTGACCAGGTTTTAGAAAAGACTGTCTCTCACCTCACAGACTTACAAATGTCCACAGTAGCAGTCAGAAATTAAAAAATGAATGGTGCTTTTTTTTTTTTTGTCAGTTTAATATCTCAAGGCACAAAAATGTATCATGCTGAATTCAGGACCTGGTGAAAAACTGAAGGTAAACCTAGTCATGGAAAGGTTTTCAGTGAAAGAAATGTTGTGAATTAAAACAGTCTGTTTTGTTACTAATTTGTAGTTAAGAATCACATCCATCCATCCCTCAGATTAAGCAAAACCGACATGAAAACAAAACCAAACACAACAACCAACACTTATTTAACTTTTTCACGTAGCTGGGTTGGGTTTTCTTCAGCTCTCTTGAGTAACAAGGTCTAGTGGAGTTTTCTGGAGCAATGGTTGGATTTTTGAAGTGCCCATTCTAAGTGAGCATTGTCTCTGCAGGGACACGGAGGTCCCGAGGAGGCCTGGCCTGGGCAAGGATGATCTCTGGGAAAACAACCTCCGTGCTAACTTTAAAACCCTCCACAACTCCTCTCAGCCCGCTGGGCTTGGAGTGCCTAAAAATAGGCTCAATCTATAATGCTCACCAATATTCTTTCACCAAAAGAGAAACTTCCTGCACCAGACACAAACTTTGTGAATAAGAATAATGTGCAATACATTTTTTTTCTTACCATGACATGAAAAGAGAAACAAGTATTTTGCTGTACATAAAGACAACAAAAGAAATCTCTTAACAAAAGAACTAAGAGGTCTAGTCCTCAGAAACCCTTTAGTGTTACATTTTGTGGCTTTTTAATGGAAATCAAGCCAATGTTATACACGTTTGGACTGATTTGTGCAAAAAAAAGGGGGGGGATCAATTCAAAGAGACCCAAAGGGCTTATTGACTCTTTCTATTGTTAAACAAATTCTCACTATGAATAGATCAAGAAGCACTAGATTCTGCAAAGGGAAGCTTTGTATAGAGTGATACTCTTTACTGTGCTGGGGGTGCACAGTTCTGGGCTGTATATATTTGTAATATACGATTATTTTTCATGCTCCACTATTTTATTAAAAATAAAATATGTTCTTTAGTTTGATAATTTTGTGTGTTCTAAACTTTCTCTGATGTGCTTTGCAGTTAATAAACTTGTTTCCTGGATCTCTTGGGAAAAGCACAATTTGAATATAATAGTTGTTGCTATACTTGCCTGCAAGTATAAATAGAACAGTAATTCACTCGAAAGAAATTGCAAGGTGAAATGAAATAAATGCACTTTGAAGGTGCGTATTTCTGTGAGCCTCTGCCCCTGAGAAGACTGAATGGGCTTTAGTGATGTAAAAAGCTGCAGCGATGTCGAGCAGGACCGTGTTTACAAAGCACTGACATTACAACAATGATCCTCGGTTAACACCCCTGCGAAATTTGCATAGGCTGTGTTCAGCATGTTAAAGATCGCTGCCTCACTTCACACAGCTGGAGCACAACCCAGTCTCTACCCTTCGGGGGCTGTTCCCCTTCCTAACACCACTGAAAGTATCAGCATTTGTGGGAGGACTTGGGGGAGACCGGGAAGTGCAAAGGCAGGATTTGAATGCTGCTTCAGGGGAGTTACCTGATGAAAGCTCAAATTGTAAATTCATTTTCAAGAAGTTCTTAGTGGAGTCTGGTTTTGTGTGAACCTGAAGTTTTCCCTGCGGTTTTCCAGGTGATGGCCAGGCTGGGTGATCAGCTGAGGCAGGGGCAGGACCTCACTTTCTCACCCAGGCTGCCTTAGAAAAGCTTTGTCAGGGGTCTCATCACAGAAAATACAGGTCCTGATGGACTCGGGGAGAGTGAGAAACCTTGTGACAGTCGTGTTGTGGCTGGGAATTTTCCAACAAAACCTTCTTTAGTAGTGGTGGTCTGGTTTTTCAACTTATCTGTGCAGTGTGACAGATAAACTCGTGCCTTTTTGTGCTCTTTGTAAGTGTTCCCAGCAGAGACGAGGAACCTGAGTGACACAAATGATCTTGCAGGTATTATCAATAATCTTCATGTCTAAAGTGCACACAGATAAAGCAGCTTTTGATATAAGATTTTTTCTTTTGAGGAAGAGAGAATATCTTTTGGCTCTTTTGTGCCAGTGTGCCACTGTCTGACACAGGGCTTTGAGATGCCCTGGAAGTTAATCCTGTCAGAGGACATTGTGCTGCAGCCAAAGTAGGACATTGCCCTAAACAAATCCACTTCTGAAACTGCTGAACTAATGCCTGTGCATCTCTATATGCTCTGGCTAAATCAATGGCATCAGAAAAAGAGAGTTTTAAAATGATCTGCGTGTTGCAGATTGCTGCAGGAAACCCTCAGGAGTGTGTTTTGTTTGTGTGTGTCACCTCCCCAGGAGTGTGTGTGCCCCCCAGGAAATTCACACCTGACAGAAGGGTCAGTGCTGGCCTCACCAGGACAGGTTTGTTCAGAGAATCCTCCCAGGCTTCTCCCCAGCTCACTGGTTTTGTGGGCTACAGAGTATGGTTTGCTTCCATTGTTGGTGATGAATTCTTACAGCCTGCTCTCAGGGTTCTGGAAGAGGGAAAAAGTGCAGATAGATGTTCAGCAGTGCCTGAGTTCCTGTTCCTGCTGAGTTTACTCAGTTGGCAGCTTAGGCCCTTCATTGTCACCAGGGCAGAGCTGCACCTTTTCCGATGAAAATGACAAATAATGTTTGGCTGGAGGCATCGTCTTACAAATAGATCCTTGTTAAACTGTAAACCAAGTGTTCAGATTTTATTTTGTGTTTGCAGTTATTCAGGATTTATTTGGGGGGGTTACTGGCAAGCAAATGAGATTCCTCAAGTACAAAATGATGCTAATTCTTTACATCAGGGCTAGTACACTGTAAACGCAGCAGAATGTAATGACTGGCTTTGAGAACATCTTAAGAACTAATTAATTCAGAAAGTGTACTTCTTGCTGTCCCATAACTCCTAACAGTCTTAACGGTTTAATACTGAAGTTGCTACTTAAGAAATCAGAAGTTTATTACTGTTAAAAGAAAGTGATACACTTATTTTCAAAACAATTAATTTCATGTAGTTATTAATAATTAACACAGATTTGTATTTTTGTCTTAGAAGGCTGCATATTAGTTAAATGATAATAACACTAAAAGTCGTTAAGGCAACATCTCAAAAATATTAAACTTTATTATTTTTCACAATAATTTTAAATTTTAGTGAAATCATGTTTGTTTTTTTCATTTGTCGAATCTTATAGGATTTTTCTTTACTACCAAGGCCCAATAGGTATTTGCTGATCTCAGACTTTTAGAAGTGTCTGTATGTGGTTATTTTAACAATCCAGTCACTCCATAGGAGACTTGCTGAGGGAGAAATGTCCAGTGGCATTTATCAGATAAAAATTCTAAAATAAATGCATTCTGTTGGTGTGTACATCCACTAAAACAAGAACCAGATGCTTGCCACAGGCATGTGAACAGGTAAAAGAAAGGCAGAAAGTTCCTTTTCCTGGCAAAGGTGGTTTGGTAGAACAGTGATTTACTGGGGAGAGATTAACGAGGTAAGAGTATGAGATCCACAGGGGAAAATGGGAGTCAGGGCAAAACTCCACAAAATTCTAATTACAATGGTAAAAGCCTTGTTTCTGGGTGAAAAGCTGGTGCTTCTCATAACCAGAAAAAGAATTCAGCTCAGCAGATGCAGGGTTTGGAGCTGACAGGTCAGGACACCCCGAGCAGAGCAGACACAGAGGATGCAGTGCAGGCTGAGGGGATGTGAGGGGCTCAGCCCAGGAATGTTCAGATCCCTTATCGGGTTCTGCCCAAACAGCATTTCCTGGGCCTGTTATTGTGCAGCCAGAATTCACATCTGGCTGTCACCCCGTGGCTCAGAGAGCAGGAACAGCCCAGGAACAGCCGTGTCTGACACAGCCCCTGCTGCCCCCACCCTGCACAGCCCTGCCTGCGAGGGGATGGCTCTGTAACCATGGGATGTTCCTGCTCAGGTGGGCTTTTGATGGCAGGTGGTCTCCAGCAACAGATGGCCTCAAAGGACCAGCCCCAGCGTGTTTGAGTTGAAACCATTTACACATTTCTTTAAAAAAAATCTGAAATGTTATCCTCGTGTAATGTTTTTAAGTATTTCAGACAGAGTAGCCAAGTTATTAACAGTGACAGATGATAAATCAGGGCATCCTTTAAAAGGTGGGTGATGGTGATTATGTGGTCTTGGAGCCTGCTTTGATCAGAAGTGACAGCCCTGTAAGGTCTGTGCCACTCAATCCCCCCTGAAGGGAGATCAGCACCTGTTTGCACTTTGAGGCTCCTCTACCTCCCACTGCCTTCCAGCACTATTTCATCTTTTTTAACACACTTGATGTTGATTAGCTTTAAGCAAAGCCATTATTCATTTACAAAACACTCCTTGATGGAGCTGGCTCTGAACTGTATTTCAGGGGCCGCGATTGTGCTGGAACAGTTAAGGAGGTATCAGCACCCCCTTTACAAAAGCTTTATTTCCGTGGAGCCACAGGTTACAATCAGCCTCATATCAACCTGGTTTCCAGGTTTTTGTGGTCCAGACAATAGCCCATGTTGCCCTTGGATCTGTTCACTTCTAGCCTGCTGCACCTTCACACGTTGATCCAGCAGAGACACAGGATCAGCTCTGTGAAACAAACAGGTCCTGCTTTGCTAGATCCGATTTTAGCTCAGCAAATCCTGCTCCCAACAGCCTTAGGGCTTGCTTGGGAAGTGGAACGGATAATTCCAGAAAACAGCACGACAAGGCTTTGACTTCACCCAAGGTTTACAACACTCACAGCACTGAGTGCCCGTGATTATTTCACTTTGTGAAGCAGGGTTTGGTAGGGCCCTGCCAGTGCAGAAGTGAATTCCCCAGCAAGCAGCAGGGTGGGATCAGGCAATTCCTGATCTGGGAACAGATCTGGGTCCCCCCAGCTGCCTTGAGAGCCCAGCTCTGCTTTTCCTGTGGCAACAAAGTTAAAGCTTTGGAGAGTTGGACATCAAAGGCAGGACGGAGAGATCCTTGTGTATGTTTGTAGGGCATTGTTCAAAGAGGAATTCCTTCAGTTTGTTGTCACTAGTTTTTTTTCCTTCCATTCTTCAAGATCTTCTCATAGATCTGCTCCACTGAAGTCCATGGGTGTCCAGCTCAATTCAGTGTATGCTTTGAATCAAACTTCCTATCTCAGGGAAAGCATGAACTACAGGAAAAGTCATTATTTTGATTTTTTTCCCCACATTTTGAAAATCCTGATATGACATAAATTCATGATACAGGAAAAAGTATCAGTGAATGAAACAATCTCAACTGTATTTTCAAAATGTGCTGCTATGTTAGGATGGACAAAGCTCAGTATATGTTGCAAAAGCACCTGTATTTTCAAAATGAAATTCAGAAATACTAGGTGTTGATAATGCTGGAATGAAGATTTTTCTTTTTTTCTATATTTTGGCTTTTTGAGAACTCATATTTACTGCAGAACGCTCAGTACTGATAAACCCGTATTTACTGCTGCCGAGGCAGCTCCCCAGAGATCTGCAGCCAGTTCCCATCTTTGCTGCTGCCTCTGCCTCCCCCGAGGGGCCCCGACCCGCAACATCCCCGGGAGCATCTCCGGGAGCATCCCCGGTACCGTCCCCGGGAGCATCCCCGTCCCCATCCCCGGGAGCATCCTCGTCCCCATCCCCGGTACCATCCCCGGGAGTATCCCCGGGAGCATCCCCGGGAGATAAGGAGGAGCAGCCATCTGGGCTGGAGCCCATGCTGTGCTCCTATTTTCCTCCTTCCCTCAGTGATCAGCACCTCGTTCCCCTTCACCTCTTCTCCTTCCCTCCGTGATCACTGAGTGCCCGTGATTATTTCACGGGCTCCCCTTCCCCTTTCCTCCTTCCCTCGGTGATCATTTCCTCCTTCCCTCAGTGATCAGCACCTCGGTTCCCCTTCCCCTCTCCTGATCAGACTTTCATCACCCGCACGTTCCCGGCTCCCCGTCCCCTCCTCTGCAGTGCCGCCGTCCCTCCAGTCTATAATCTGCCCACACACAGCTCTCGGTGCTACTGGCCGGGACCTGATGCTGCTTTGAGCTTTTTTTTTTTCTTCTTTTTTGTTCCACACAAACCAAAAGAGATTTCAAAACTTGCGTTTTATCTCTCTTTTTTTTTTTTTTTTTTTTGGGTAAAGACTGTGGAGGTTCAAAGTTCTGGGCTACCAAAGGTGCTGAAGAACACAGGAGACTGTCAAGAAGAGACTGCCAGTTCTGAGCAGGTGCTTTAAACCTGAAAATGCTCTTTTGTTTGGTTCTGTCTTGTATATTTGTTATTTTATAGTTCCTTTATCTGAGACTAATGTCCGTGTGAAATAAAAAACAGGAAAGGGACAAAGAACATTTGATCAGTTGATAAAACAGGGGGGAGAAAAGCCCCCACCTTTCACTGCAAAGCCTTTAGCCTGAGGAGAGGTTTGTCTGCCTCAAAGGCGGTGAGTTTTTCCCAGCTGCTCTGCCAGGAACATTCCAGCTGCCCTCAGCCTGGTCCTCATCTCCTGAGCTGCGCCTGGCCAGCGCTGCTGCTCTGACAACTGCATTGCAAAGGAGACTGATTTGGGCTCCTGGTGCTTCTATAAACACATTTCAAACCTGCCCTATGATCACCACGGTAATTTGATAACGTTAGAACCATGGCGTTGACAGCTGGACCTTTGGTACTCTTTCAGTTATGACATTTTTCTTCTTTTTAAGATTTTGGTGGTCAAAATATTTTTGTTGCATATTGACAATGTTTTGTCTTGCAAATGGATTTTTAAAGGACAGATTTCTATTGAGGTTTTACACTTTTAATTACTGTAGGTGCCAGGGGTGTTTTTAATCATGTAATCTTTTTTTCTTTTTAAAGTTACATAAAAGAACCTCTTTGTTCTTCAGGATGCTGATTTTAACAATGAGATACGACAGTTTCCTCAGACTTCCCATTCTTTCACAACAATCTTGATGCAGCCGTTTTGTTTCTTCAATAAGCCTTTCTTGTTTGACATAAGACACGTTAGTAATATTTTTGTAAGTTATTCATTGACAATTAGTAGAGAATAAAAACCAAGCTATGTATCTACACACACTTTTTATGCTAAATTAATGGATTCAATTTGAAACTAGGTAAAAAATGCCATTTAATCAAGTAATGCGTGGTGATAACTCTAAAGGTAATTTTAAGGACAGAACACTGCGCCAAATAAATCTGAATTGTGGGATTTGGAAGAGCAAGTATCACTCTAGATTGTTTTACATTTGCAATTCTTTTTAGGTGTTTTTAGCAATTTCCCTGCCAGCAATTTTGCAGTTGAGTTGCAGGACAATAGGAGCCCCATGAGCAGGGTGCTGTAGGACCATTGTATCTTCACAGCAATTCCAGGCAAGATGTGCAGCCAATTTATGGAACAGCACTTCCATAGTGCTGAGGTTGGGTTTTCATCCCCACCTCAGTTCCAGGTTATCTCAGCTTTACACCTCCAGTGGCTGTTTCCAGCATGGTCATGGCTAAGGAGGGACAGACAAAAACCTTCTCCTACAACTCAAAATCAGCTCCAGGCAGGGTTTTTGTGGGCTCTCCAAAACTTAGCTTGCTCTTTCCCCTGTCTCTTTTGCATCTTTATCTGAAGACATTCAGAGCTGAGCTCTGCATTCCAGGGCCCATGGAACAGAGCAGAAGATGTGTTTTGCTAGGTCTTGACCTCCCACAAACAAAGAATCATCCAGCAAATGTCCTTAGGAAGGGTAAGCCTGTGTTTCAGTTTAGCTAGTCTGGAGCAGCTCTTGAAATCTTCACAAAGAGGACTTTACAAGTGCAGTGGCTGCTGCTCACATCACCCAGGGACAGCACAAACCACGGTGCTGCTCAGAATTTGGGTGGTGTCTGACAAAACAGAGGCTGTGCTGTAGGGGAGCAGGTTTGGGTTTTGTTTAGGGCTCGGTGCTAAGACGGGAACATCAAGAGCACACCAAATTTTATGTTTCTTTTCACACTCTATGATAGCTCTTCAAGGACGTCCTTTGCATATCTAACAAGGAGAGCTGTGGGAAAGAGGCTTGTGAATGGTGAATGCTGTAGGGTTGTCTTTGATAGCGAATTTCACAAGAAAGCAAACACTGACTGAGTGTGTCTCTATGGAGTGAGGCGAAACTTCGCAATGGGTGAGCTCCTCCAGAAAAGACAGGGGGAGGAAAATTGAGCACAGGGAGTAAACAGGCTGGAGATACTGACAGCAGAGCCATAGGAGAGGAGGAAGGAGAAAATGCCTCGAGGGAGTTGGCATTGTTTAAGTCCTAAGGCACAAATTCAAGTGCTGATTTTTTGCACATTAATCTAATCTGGTGCCCAGGAGTTTGGTTTCCATTGCGCTGCTCTGATCCTCTGCTCGCCTCACAGATACAGAAAAGCATTCGGGGTTTTGATTCCACACTTCCCTGGCTATCCTGGATATCAATATTTGGAGTAGAATCTGATTATCCAGCTCTATGCACAGTTTCTTACACAATCACAAGAGTATAACAGAGTGACAACTTTTGATAAACTGAAGTTGCCAATGTATGGTTTTTGAAACAAATCACAGTGCAGTGGCAAGAGAAGATTTGAAGAATAATCAAATTCAGAATTCCAGCCATTACTGGTTTTGTTAATTAACTTATCTCAGGTAACAGGTTCTTCTGCATATTTCTTTGAAAATTCCACCCTTAGAGCCCACAGAGCCTGAACTGTGAAGGGGTGTATTACACAGCTCTTTGATCAGTTTTGAAAACTCCTCAAAGCCCTTCATTTGCAGGATATGATAAAACCAGATTTCAGGCAGAAGGCACGTCCTTTACTCCTTTTTTTAACTTGAGAAGATTTGGCTTCACATGGAGATTCCCAGCAGCAGTGGAGGGTTTAAACACCAGCAGTGGCAGTGCCAGTTTTTGGATTTATGTTTTGGGAGCAGCTCGGAGTGATCTTTGAGGCAGAAGCTGTGTGGGTTTGTGGCAATTTCAGGCACACGAAGGACGAGGCAGACACACCAGGTCAGGCAGGAAAAGCTTCTATTTTAATTTTTGACTCCATCTTTTATACATCTTGATCAGAAAGGCAAAAGATTGGCTACACAGGGTGCCACCTTTCCGACCTGGTTGGTGAACACAACCATCAATCACATTCCTCCTCTGAGAGGAGAAATATGCAAACAAAAGACATAAGTTCTAAATACATACATAGTTTATATGAAGCTGCGTGAGAATCTCCACTACAAACTGCAAACACTGGAAAGCAAAAAAATTCAAAACAACATGGGTTGGGCAGCCCCTGGTGACGTCCCTGTCCTACAAGTGACCGCCCTGTGCTGTTCCCACCTCCCCGTGTCATGGGGACTCCTGGGCCCATTCAGGGCATCAAAGAGCTGCTGTTTGAAATGCAGCCCTGAGCAAACTCCCCGTGCCTCCAGCAGGACTCGGGATGCAGGAGAGGGGAGTTCTGCTCCCTGTTTGATGTGTTTAACACAGCAGACGTATCTACAACTCGGCGTTTAAAAACAGCAACGAAAACAAACAAGTTGGGGTCGTTTACATAACAAAAAGCTCCTTGGCCTTGCAGGAGGTTCCTTTGAAATGTGCGATTGTTTCTGGCCCTGACTGGAGAGGATCTGCCTGCTCTGGAGCTCAACCTCTCGTTCCTACAGGCACCAAAAGGCAACATTTCAGTAAATGAGATCCCCTCCTTCCACAACATCCAAACAACCGGACCAAAACCAAACCAGAGGCTGCAGCCCCTCCATGTTATTTATTTTTTCCTAAAGTAGTCTCTCTGAAGCACCAGTGCCAGCTCTGCAGCTGATTTTAACAAGTACAGAATGTGCTTGTGACTGATGTAGAAGTGTACAATTCACCCCACAGCTCGACAGTAACCCTGGGTCACTGCAGTGAGTGCTTCATGCCTTGTTTGCTCATTTTATCTATTCAAAACCACACAGGACTCAAACAGTTGTAGTCTGTGAGTAGAGCCGTAAATGTAAATGACAAAGTGTCCTTTTCTACCATCACAATCTGGCAATACATAAAACTCTCACCATGTGAACTGAGCACGTTGATATTTCAAGCCAGTAAATCATATTTCAAGGCAGGTTTAATCTTTTAGATTTGTACTTTAAATGGACAAGCAGCACTTCAAGAAAGTGTGTAGTCAGTTGTGTTTTGGTGTTTTGTTTTGTTTTTACAAGGAAGATCTCACCTTTTTATTTTGGTTAATTAACACCACAGCTTTGGGATCCACCACAGCTTTGGGACACAGCACAGCTTGGATCCACCCCAGCTTTGGGGCACACCAAAGGTTTAGGGACAGCACAGCTTTAGGGACAGCAGCAGCAGCAGGTCAGACGTGCAGGGAGCACAGGTTCCCACGGGGGCTTTGGGAACAGACAGGAGAGGTCCTGTCTCTCAGGAACCATCTGGAGCTCTCTGATGGGATCTCTGTGCTGCAGAGCCACAACATTCATGAAGCCACTGGACTGGCTGGCTCTCCTGGAGCCAGCTGATATCTTCCCAGGGCTCCCACACCTTCCTGGATTCCTGTGGGTAGAGGAACCAGCTTTTGTTGTATAAGGGCAAGCCTGTATCTCACCTCTGTGCTGGCTCTTTCATCTCCATGAAGCTGGTGAGAGCAAAACCTTGAATAACCAGTCCAAAACAGAGGAGTAAAACTGAGGCAGAGCAGCAGAAGTGATGTGGCTTCTGGAGGGGAGGTTGAATGGAAGGTGCTTTGGAAGAGACTGGAGCTTGGGATATTTAACATTTGGGAATGCCTGGTGACTTATGGAATTCTCATATTCTATAAAATACAATGTGTCAGTGCATGATCAGAACTTTATTTTCTTATTTTATAATCGTTCATAAAACAGTGTCTCTGATGAGGTTTGGGAGCAATCAAAATTTCGTATCACAGGCAATAAAAACAACAGATATTGTCTGTGACAGTAGGATTGCAACACCCCCAGTTTAGCATTTCTTGGAACAATTATTGCACCTCAGCTTCAGATGTTACAGGACAACTTCTCTTTGTTGATCATTTCTTCTTCTAATGTGTAGTTACTCCATAGTCCAGAGATTCTGCATTACAGTCACACCTTTTTGCTGGAGGAGTTTGATCCATCTGCCAAAACCCAGCATTTTCCCTAGATTATCTAAGAAATCTCCCTCAGGAATTTAAATCTGTGCTCTGCCCAGCCCCTAAGAATCAGACAGCTACAAAAGAGATTGGAGGCAGCTGATACCATCAGCACAGTAAATCATTCTCGTAAAGAAAATAATAAACTATGAGACAACTTTACAAATTCTATTCTAGCTCTTGCTCCCCAAGTAGGAATCTTTAAATATGTTGGAAATTAGATGGCCACGGTTTATTTTATTGAAATGCTGTGGGTTATTTGAGGGATTTAAAGAAAAACTAAGTTGTTTTTGTTTGGCACAGCCTGTGATGGGTCACCATGCTTTAAGAGTGCCTGTGCCAGTCAGAAATGGGGCTGCTGCCATTACTGGAAAAGGACATTTTCCTGTCCGTTGGGAATTCTGTCAGGGAGAAAAAGGAAAAAACGGCCCCTGTTTCTGTTTTCCCTTTAAACTGCTCCACCTATGAATTAGGCCACACACCCTTGGTGAGCACAGCATGGACAAGAGAGACTTGTGAAGTGAATAACTGCAAAAAGCAGGGTGTCTGTTCACTTTGGCTCCCACGGAGGAACATCCACGGGCACAGGCAGTGCAGGGCACCCAGGGAAGGCTCAGCCCAGAATGAATTCACACAGGGTCTCATCTCCAGGGTGAGCCAGGCACTGCTGGGATGGGATTGCACAAGGAGGGGAGTGATGCCCCCAGCCCTGGCAGCAGTGCTGGGGCAATGCCAGGCAGGAGGGGTGGTTAAAGCACTGTAATCACTGCACAGGATGTGTCACCTTGCCTGCAGCTCCACCGTCCTCCCAGCTCACACCCTTCCCCTTGCTCTTTGCTCCACCCAAGCCTTGCTTTCCTTCACCCACTCGTGGCTCCTGTGGTGGCTCCAAGAGCCTCCCACCTCCTGCTGCCTTTCCTCCCAGTGATCACTGCCCTGCTCACCATGACTGAGTTAATCAGCAGCAGCCATAATCAATATTCTGATCTGTTAACCACTGACCATGCAGGGAGGATAAAGGACAGCCCCAAGTGCATCATCCAGGCTGAGCAAACCCAGGAGAGCTGGGTGAGCACTGAGCAAACCTGGGCCCAGCTGCTCTCATGCCATGCCCAGTGGGGCTGCTGGTAGAAACAGGGAGAGTTTTCCACCCTGGAAATGGAACAAGTTCATGGTCAGAGACCATGGCTTGGAATGGGACCTTGAGGTGGGATTTTCACCTGGTGTTTTAACATTCACAGCTCTCCCCAATGGGCTTGAAAGGCTTATTTAATGTTTATTTTACAAACCTAAATTTAAGGTTTATTTTTAACAAATTCAGGTTTAAGGTTAAGGTTCATTAAGGTGTATTTAATGTTTATTTTTTACAAACATTGTGGTGTATGGATTCTCACTAAGTGTAAGGGACAGAAAGTATGTTGTCCATTTTGATGTACATTTTGACTACTTTTTTCTGCCTCAGGGGTGATCAAAACTCACTGAAAAACACATTGTTTGGTTATTACTTTTTCTTTTGGAGTGACTATTTTAAACCCATGAGTATTATTTTGTTGTTGTTTTTCTCTTTTGGGTGGGATTTTTAACTCTTACAAAAAGAAATTCCCCTCCCATCCAAACTAAAATCTCATCTCATCTCTCTGACAGCACTTTGCCTTAAACCTCTGGTCCTTTCTTTTTCTGCAGACACAGTGGAGTGCAAATGTCATCTTCAGGGTGTACAAGGTGAACTCTATTTTTTACCTTTTGTTTTTGGCTCTGGTTCATCACAACTAAGCCCTATGGAAAGCCCAGAACTCCATTGTGCATCTTTCCAAACCCCCTTTTCTATCTCCCTGTGAAGCCCTGGAGGTTGGCCGCAGCTCAGGGTGGATTTGGCAAGGGGTATTGAAGTCATGCACATGCCTGGCTGATGAGTCTGGCTCCCACACCCAGAGTGAGGCTGATTGCCTGATTTGGGGTCAGGAAAGCAGGAGTTTTCTCTGCTTCAACTGGCAGAGTTTTTTAGATTTTTTTTTACTCCCCTCCTGTATGTTCAACACACACTTGCTGGAGTCATCTAACACCAGTGATTGGGAGAGGCACTAATTATCCCTAATAGAGCTCATCTTTTCTATTCCCTCTCCAAGTGATGTGTCCCTCAGGCCTCAACTTCCCTGTGTGGCACTGGGAAGTGTCTGGGAATGTAGGGAGGGGCAATTTTGTGGGCCCTGCTTGGATCTGCTGACTCTGACACTCTTTCCTAGTGAAAACCTCCTGTGAGACAACTGCTGGAACCAAATACTGATAATTTCACTGCTGTGGAACCAAACAATTGACCTTTTTCTCTTTGGATTAAAATGAGGTGTTTTGCAGATATCATCTGTTGGCTCCAAACTCAGATGATACAGAATTTACTGGGGCAGGGTGGAGCACCTGAGTCAGCACTGAGCTCTGTCCTATGGTGGAAACCTTCAGGATTTCCCTGATATCTGAGAACTGGCAATCTCTGTCCCTGCACATGAGCATTTCCCAGGTGGAAATCTCTAATTCCCTTCCCTGATTCCCTTCCCTGCCTTCTCTGTGACACCACAGACCCTGAGGTGACTCAGCCCACCCCAGGAAAGCTCCTCAGTGCTGGCATTTCCTGCCCAGGCTGCAGTGAAAGTCCAGGAAAACTGTCAGCACCACAAAAATGCAGGTTCGAGTACAAAGGTTCCCTAATTACAGATGTAGGCAGGTAATTTAGGTGGTAATTTGGGCAATTACAAATTCAGACTGAGCTTCTGGAGATGCTGGGAGAATGTTTCTGTTTCTTTTCTCTGAAAATGAAAAGTTCAGCCCCACAGACACCCGCGGTGCCCCTGAGACCTTGGCACACAAACTCTTCCATGAGACTTTTTCTGCTTCTGCCCTTTCATAGATCATTTCCCACCCAGAATTATCTGCTGCAAAGTGCATCTTCTGGATCTCCAAGAATGAACATTGACCTCATTCTAAGGAATATAACTTATGTTTTTCTATTCCCCCTCTGTAAAACATAGATTCCTTTTGGGCTTTGATGGATTAAGAGAGCAATATCTCTTCTTTTCATCATTCTTAATAATGAATAATAAAAATTCTCAACATCATCTATGTTCTAAGAAGCTGAGCACTTCACACAAGTATTTGTTAAACAAGGTTTTTCTAGCAGGTAATTTTTTGTTGGTTTTATCCACATTAATATTTCATCTGCCAGGTGATTTCTCAATTAATGGGGCATTATGCAGTCTACATAAATAATACTGGGTTTCAACTATATTGAGAAAAAAAAAAAAAGAGAAGGGTAAAGAGGTAACCAAAGCATATTCAACTGATGAAAAGCTTCATTGATTTTGTAGGAGATTCCCCAATGTTCATCACCTGAACATTTCACTACAAAACATTTAAATGAATTTTTCATGTGGTTTACTTTGAAAGTAGACACTTACAAATTGCACAGAATATTCTGCCTTTTTTTTCCCCTGGCTCACTGATTTCCACAGTAAATGCACCAGTTGGACAGTTAAATAAATAAATTTTACCTGCCAGTCCTCCACACACAGCTGGGACTGTGTGAGGTGAGCAGGATGATTGTCTCCATTTCGTGCATCATCACTGTAATTAAAGCCTCGGTGCAAGGTTGTGCTTTCAGTCACAGCCCTGTATTACTTGATCTCAGCAGCACTTGAAAGGTTCTTTTGCAATTAATGATTTTGCATAAGCACAAATAATTGTCCTGTGATGGACATGGAGATGGCAACTCTGGTATTGCTAGGGCTGGGTGGCTAAAACAGAAATCATCACCTGCTTACATTTGCATTTTTTCTTTCTTTAACCAGAATGTTGGTTTTTCAGTCAGTTTTTCTGTTTAGCTCTTACAAAGGAAGGTCCCCTCCTATCCAAGCTGAAATCTCCACATTGGTTTCTGATGATTGCCTACAAATTTTGATGCCTCTTCTTTTTCTTTCATCCTCATCAACCTTTGGGTGAACAACCTGAGTTTTATTTCTGCCTTGCTTTGCCTCCATGGATCATCACATCCAAGTTGTATGTGCTGGCTTCCCCTTGTGCTTACAGAGCACAGCTAAAATCCTTTTTTCTGCCCTGAATCAAGGGTGAAATGCAGATTCATCATCTTATGTCTTGGTAGGTAAAACCTCTTTGAGTCCACACACAGGCTGGGTTGGACTTGAAGGTCTTTTGTAACCTGCACATTCTGTGATTCTGTGATTCTGTGACCAGTGAATTCCATCTGATCTCAGATTTCTCATCCCCACGTTCCTGCAGGGATTGTCTCCCCATTTCTGGGCTGGGCTATGTTGTGTGTTTGTGTCCTCCCTTTGCAGGGTGCCCCTCTCCAGCCCTGCAAACACTCCCAAGGCTCTTTGTGGACTGAGTTATCCAACTCCTTTCACACACTAGCTGGGTGTCATGCCCACAACTGCTCCTTCTGATGGCACCTTGATCACTTAACTATTATTTTTCAGCTAAGCCCCTTTGGCTTTGTTTGTGTTACCTCTGTGAGCAGGTGGAGCATCTGTGAAACATCTCCTAAGTAATTGCACTGTAATCCCTGTAATGCTCTGAAAACCTCTCCTCTGCCGTGGTGTCTGGACAAAAACAGCATTAAACACCTGGTGGTGTTTATGATTTATGATTGCTCCTTGTTGGGCCAGTACCAGTGGCCAGGTTTTGTGGGGTTTTCCTGCCCCTCAGCTTCCATAAAGTCCCTGAGGAAAGAACCCCCGGGGTTTTTATGTGCTGGGTCACTGCCAAGGGGGTTCAGATCCATCACCAAGGCTCATGAGCACAACTGCAGTGCAAATAATGCATCATTATAATTGTTTAGGGTGGCTGTGTGACAAGGGCATTGTGCTTTTTAAGCTGGGCAATCAAACCTTCAGGTTCAGGATATCAGCTGTCTGCCCTTTGGTTGTGAAAGAATGATTGGATCACTTGTACCCAGCCTTACAAAACCAGTCAGGTGCATCCTTTCCTTTTTGGCTCCCTCTGAAGCATTCGTTGTGTTTCTGAGTCATAACCACACTCCATCACATTAAATGCTTTTTCAGAAGTGACAGCCTCTAATAGCTCTTCCCCCATTGTCCCAGCCCGGGCCCCATTCAAATCTGTGAGTTTTAAAAACACTTTGAAAATCCCACCCTTTGTCACGGGACATATGTGGTAACAAACCCTTAGATACGATTCAAATATGAACTATGAAAACCTGTAAAAATGCTCACAGCTGTGTGAGTCCTAAGGTTTTGTTCCCCCTTGATTAAATATTTGGGGGTTTTGCTTAGCATTCATTAATGCCAAAGAAGCCTTTGATCTTTCTTCCACGAGGGCGTGGAATCTGCCTTTTGTTGGCTGGCACTGAGGCTAAACAGGTACTGAATTACTTTTGATTGCACAGCCAAACCTCTTTAGCAGAAGAAGGATATTTTGTTTACTCTACCTAGATCTGCACTAAGAGTCAGGTGCGTTTTATTTATTTAGGTATAAACTTTTGACAGAGAGTGGTCAATGCAGCCTCCAAGGTGGCAGGATGAGCACCCTGAATAAAAAGCTCCCAAAGTAAGTAACAGCCACTGATTTACTACGAGCAGAAAACAATTCAAGAAGACAGTTGATAGGAAACTTTCCTGCCTTTGTGGAGCCACAGATGTGCAATGGAAGGTTCTGAGTCAAGCTCTGTTGAAACAAGCCCTTTCTCAAGTCCTGTAGGTAAGAACTGCTTCTTTTACTGCCTGGCTTAGCACACGCTCATTTTCCCCCTATAGTTAAAATGAGGTTATTAATGCAAAGATACTTCGCTGGTTCAACCTCTGAGTTTAAATCAGAAAAAATCAGCAAATCCTGCTGTTATCACTGCAGGACCTGTGAACTCTTCACTCTTGCCTCTGAGTATCTCTGTGCTCCTGCAGCTCCAGCTGTTTACAGGCAGAACACCTTTGATTGGCAGGAGCTGTGGCCACAACCTGCAGTGTGGGCAGGGAGGCAGAGCAGCCCCAGCCCAGCTGCACATCTGCAGGGGGCTGCTGCACTGCAGTGCAGGGGGCAGCCCTGCAGAGGTGTCCGAGCCCTGCTCCTCCTGCAGCCCAGCTGCACATTTGCAAAATTTGCAGGGCAGGGGACAGCCCTGCAGAGGTGTCTGAGCCCTGCTCCTCCAGCTGCACATCTGCAGAGTTTGCAGGGCAGGGGACAGCCCTGCAGAGGTGTCTGAGCCCCGCTCCTCCTGCTGCCCCGCGGGACATGAGCTGCACCTCCGGGCTGTCCCTGCAGGACTTTTAGAGAAATGGCATTCGGATGCTGTTCACAGTAAACGGCAGAGGCTCAAGGTGCCGGTTTGGGCGGGTGTTTAACAGGCTTCTGGTCCTTATTGGCAAACATCACTTTAAATGGCTTTGATTTATCTGTTTCTTAAATCACTAATAATGGCCAGCAAGGCACACACGATGTGCCCCGCGGGTGTGACAGCCCTGCCAAAGCCCTCGCTGTCCTGCACAAAGGAGTATTTCACACCTGCAGCCGGGGGCACGGAACAGGTGAATGGACCCTTCTGGGAGCAGAGGTTTAAAGGGTTAAAGGGTTTTACTCCTTGTAACGCTGCGAAGAACTTGGAAAGTGATTAAGGACTGACCCCCTCTGGTACAGCCTGAGTCCCCAGGGGGATTAATGGGAGGTTTTCTGCTCACACCCTGCAACGGGAGCAGAATGATTCTCTCCTTGAAAACACTCTCAAAAGCGGAGCGCCCGTCCTGTCACCCCACTTCAGTCACGAATCAGATGCTGCTCTGCTCTAGGAGCTTTAAGGATTAAATGTTCCTTTGTCCAAAACCGTCGGCACAGAGAAGTGACGCCAGTGCACACAAACGCCTCTGTCCAGCCCCCTGCACTGCTGTCAGCATTTTCACACCGGTCCCCTGCAGCACTCAGCACTTCCGAGGCCGGGAACGATGAATATTTGTGTTTATTTCTCCCGGTTTTGTTGGCGCTGCATAGAGGCCGCCTGTGCCAGGACAGAATGAACGCACTCAGCCTGGAAGGGATGAGTAGCCGGCACAATGGAAACCACTCCAGGAGCTGAGATCATCCATCCTGACACAGGCACTCACACTCTCACTGACAGAGAAAGGGATCCGGAGCTCACGGGGCACAAAGCTCGGTATCACACGCAGGGGGGCCCATTCATCCCCCGGAGGAGGATGCTAGCTAAATTCCTGAGCCTCTCGAGCTCCTCTGTTGAATGCTGTGGGTGCAAACAGCTCTTTGATGACACAGTCCCTGCGCTGAGGGACGGGAACCGCAGCTCTTGAGTTACTTGCAAGTTCTTCAAAAAAAGCTCTTTTTTTTTTTTTTTCTCTTTTTGCCTCCACACTCTGTTACCCTGTGGTTCTGTGTCCTGTTAGAGCAGATTGCAGAAATCCTCATTCCCTTATTCTTGGCCCCTTTATTATTTTCCTCTGAATCACTGCTTTATTTTGTCCCATCCCAAAGCAGAACTGAGACATTTTCTGGTTTAAAAATAGCAACTGAGGGAGAAAAAAAAAAAGTAGAAGCAAGGTTTGTTTTTCATTGGTTTTGCTTTCAAAATTGCTGCAAGGTCTGGTCCAGAGCACAGCCATGCAAACCCTGAATCAGCAGAAGAGTGGATGGTGATCCATGACGAACACACAGAAATTAGTGGTTGCTGCAAGAGAAAGCAGGAACTCTGCTCTGGACTTGTGGTGGAACAGAAATGCATCTGCATGCATGGCCTTGTGCTGATGTGTTTGGGAATTGGCCTCTGGAGGCTGCTTTGGTAATGATTTTAAGAATTGTTGACTAGAAATTTTCGGTGATGATTTTAAGAATTGTTTCAGTTGCTCCCATTGTTACCTTCTGCCACGGTGAGTGGCTGTGAAAAATACACCAATAACTCAGCAGCAAGAATATTAAGGGTATAGGAAGACTGAGGAAAGGGGTTGTAGAAGGGAAGGTAAAGAAATGGGTGATATCTGAAAAAATAAAGGGCAGTAGGGTGCTTATAGACCAGAAATAAAGGGAGTAAGTTTTCCCTTCACATTCTAGATATATTTACCTTCCCCATTCTCTGTACAGAGATATGGATATAAATGTGTTTAATCTCCTGCTCCCATTCACATGGTAGCAGCATCTCTGAGTTTCAGCTCTGTGTCAAGACATCTGTGTGCTAACACAGACCAAAAAGACTCTCCCTGCCCTAAATAATTTTTTTCTGACTAGTACAATGTGATGTTAGCAGGGCTTTGCAGTCACAAGAATCAGCTGTACAAGGATGTTAAATCTAGGCCACTGCAAAAGTATCTAGTGAAATAAGGGGAGGGATAGGAAAGGAAGGACAGGGAGACAGTAAAGATTATCACTGGGAAAATATGTCCCACTTTTGAGGGTTTTCTTCCTTGCACTCCAACCAGAAAAGGGCACAAGTGAGGATGAACCACAGCACAAAAACTGCCACCAGGACAACATGAAAAAACTCAGGCAAAATGTTTGTGAGAACGCCACTGTGGCAATGCTGTGACACATTCACAGCAGAACGGCAGCAGAAGTGTTCACTGAGATTGGGGTGATTAAAGGCAGGATTTGTCCTGCCTGACAGAGGGAACAAAGTGGGCTCCAAAACCTGCTGTCCTGCTCTCTGGTGGCAGGAAAAACACGATTTGGCACCTGCAGGCTCTGCTGTTTGGGCCTTACAGAGGTATGATGGCGGGGACAGATGCTGAGGCTGGGCAGTTCTGCTGAGAGCTGTGCTGGGTGCCCCAGGCAGGGGCACACCAGGAGCTGCTCAGGCTCCCTCTGGGATCAGGAATGGATCTGGAGCTTGGAGGTGAGCACAGAAATGTTTCCTGGAGAGCCTAAGTGCCAACCTTTGAGTGGTGCCAGTTTTGTTTGCTCAGCTCAGCTGTCCCAGGTGTTCCAGCAGCGCCCATCCTGCCTCTCCTGGGTGTCCCGGGTGTTCCAGTGCCCATTCCTGCCTCTCCTGGGTGTCCCAGTGCCCATTCCTGCCTCTCCCGGGTGTCCCAGTGCCCATTCCTGCCTGTCCCGGGTGTTCCAGCAGTGCCCATCCTGCCTGTCCCAGCTCTGTCCGTCCCCAGGCACAGCCCGTGGCAGCCGCAGCGGTGGCAGCAGATGCCGTGTGAGTTATTAAGTGTCACTTTCAATTCAGCCCGACAAGAATGAGTTAATGGAGGAGCCGCTGTTACAATGGGAGACAGGAAAATAAAAGCCACGCTGAATCCACTTTCCTTGTCTGCCTTGTTTTCAAAGACAGTGCTCCTGGCATAACACAGAGTGCCCCGTTCATTCATTCGCTGATAATGCCGCTCCCTTTGGGGTGAGACACGGCTCGTTCATGGATATAGAGTGACTTATTCAGCCACAAAGGGAAACCTCTTCCTTCCTTTAAATTGTTCACAGACTCCCAAAGCAGCTACCGACGATGACCTACATATTGCTGGCTACTTTTCTCCTAACAGCATTGAAAAACCGAGATAACAATCTTGTTTTTTCAAGTGCTTAAGATCTTATTGCTTCCATCCTTTTTTTCCTGCCAACTAAAACTCGGGGTTAGATTGTACTGTGTGAGTCTACACCGGGGAATTTTAGAGAGTGCTCGGCCTGGGTTATGATCTCTATATTTATAGTTATAAATACAAATTAGCAGGTTTAATAAGCCAGAGAGCATCAGACAAAGCTGGTCTTCAGTTTTATCAATGGAGACGCAGAAATCTTGGACTCAGACCAGGAAGTTCACTACAAAATGGAATAACTAGGAGTAGGCTTTTGCCTTCTAGCCAAGCTTGGAGGAAATTGCAGGATTTTCTTGTCATGTGTTGTGCTGATTTTAAATCACATAGACTCGTGTCATTGATTTGCAGGTTCCTTCCTCTCTTACACGTTCCCAAAGTTCAGCCCCAGATTTTTCTGAGAAGTGCCTGAACAGTGGCTGTGTCCCAGACCACTGTCCTGCATGAGTGCCTGTGTACATGATTTATTTAATATTTAAGTAGTACTTCAAGAGACTTGAGAAAATTCTGTACATGTTTGAAATTGAGGATATGTGCACGAATTTGGAAGTGTGTGTGTACTGTCATATGCACGTTTTCCTTCTGCACCCAAGGGTTTTAAAGTGAGAGTTTAGACAGTCAGAATTTCTACAGACCCTTAGATTTAGCTGGAATTGCAGCGTGGCAAATGGCAGCATAATGCAGGAGCAAGGATATCTCGTTCTGCAAGTTTTCTCCATTCCTCTTACTCCAAAGTTTTCTTCGAAAGACGATTTCCTTAGTGGCTGCAAGTCCCACCAGTCTGCAGGTGCAGTGTCAGGAGCACACACCTGGGCCCTGGGCATGACCAGCCACAGCAGCTCCCATCTCCTGCCCTGTGTCCTGTGTGTTTTATCAGGATCGTTGAGTTCCCAACCCTGGACCTTTCTCCATTGCTACAACACTGGAGCACCTCAACACCAGCTTCTCTTCTCTGATATTTCACAGACCAGGTAAAACCCTTGGAGGATCACCATCCTCTTTGACTTTTCCTGGATAATGTCCTGTCCTTTGAGCTGACATCCCTAAATTCATGCCTCTGAGCCCTTCTGGCTCCCTGAAGAAGCTACACCCCTGCACATCTGCTGAGCCATGAAGTCAGCATCATGCACGGTGTTACAAGTACCACCTACACCACTTGCTGCAGGTGGTTCTTAAATTTCAAAGCCTGCCTGACAGGAGTTCTTAACAACTGCCCTTCAGTTTCCAGCTAAAACTCATTTTCATCTCCTAGCTCATTCCGAGGCTCAGCCCACTGGAGGTTTTTTCTGGGGGCGATGTGCATTCAAAAGCCTGAAAAAATGTGAATTCTTTTGAAAGCAGCAACACCCCTCATCCCCCTTAGAAGTAAGTACATATAGATTCAAAGCCGTATGCTTTTAAAACTCTCTTTAGTCCCATTCTTCCCTTCCAAGCTGCCCTTGATTTTGCCTCTTTGTTGCTGATTCCTCCCGTCCCTGATTTATATGTCAGCGCCGAGTGCATCTGATCAAAACACGGCCAAGTTGCTGGTTCAGCACTCGCAGCAGGGGATGGAGAAATGGGCTGTGTCTAATCCCACTTTGTGCTGCTACCACAGCCCCGTGGCGCTGCCAGTTGGCAGGCGGGAGCTGCGGCGGAATTTGGGAGACAATGGCAGGTGCTCAGGGCACATCCAGGGCAGCACCGGTGCAAAACCAGCTCCTCACCCAGCCTGCTCAGACTTTTAAATGAAAAACACGTCGCTTTCAAGGAATATCCTGCATTAAAGAGTGTGCAAGGTACTGCAGGAAAACCGAGCAAGCTCTAGAGCAACGTCTGGGGGTGTGACTGTACTAAATTATATCTATATTCACTTCTGCTTAGAATGGAGTAGCTCTAAGAAGCTGAACTAGGTAGGGTGGTGGTGTTTTTTTTTTTAACTTCAGCCCAAGAAAATTTTGTGGGAGGAGTCACTTTGGAAAGGTGGGAAAGCCTTTACCCTCAGCTTGCCTCAGTAAGAAGCTCCCGCTGTGATACTTGAAAGCCCAATAGACATGTCTGAATTTATAATACACTCTTGAAGTATTCATTCATAATCCTGTAGGGATTTTCAAAGCCACAAAGAGGATGTATTTCTTTTAACTGGCTACAGGGAAAATATTAGTTCCTGCTGTAATAAACAAATAGTCTGTTTTGGTGCAAGAGGAGACATTTGAAGAGTCAGAGCAATGAAAGGGGAACAGTTCTGACATTCTTGGAAGTTCCTGTTTTTCTAAAATATATGTTACACCATGAACTATTTCCCCTCTTTCTTTACTCCTTGAAACTTCCTGATGCTCCACCAGTGTGAATCAATTCACTGCATTCCTACCAGGTAAACTCTTTCGCCAGATGACCGTGCAATTAAAGGCAATACTGAGATATAAACAAGAAAAATGGAATGGAAGGACTATTTTGCCCTTGAATGATTTTTTTCCCAGTCTCCAGGCACATCACAAAGGAGGATTTGTGGCATTGCACCTGCAGCCACTTCTGTTTTACCTCCATAGCTTTGGGCTTGTGCAGAGCAGCGAGTGTGGGCAGCAAACACAGAGCAGGGCCAGAATGGTGAGCACAGGCTGGGAACAGCAGAGTCCTTTTACACAACGGGATTCTGTTGCCATCAGCTTAAAACTGAGCTTATGTTACTGAGAAAAAGGAATAAAAAAGTAGCCATTTCTAATCAGCCTTTCAATTCCTCACCCCTGTCAGCACAGAACTCCTGCAGACCAGACTTTTCCCTCTCCTGCAGCAGGCTGGGACAAGCCCTTCATGCCCACGGTGGCTGCTGGAATTCCAGCAGTACCCAAGCTTTGTGCCTCCTGTGCACATGGAGTGAGTTCCAGAAACAGGCACAGAGCCTTGCTGGCAGCTGAGCTGGCTGCAAACACCTTTACCCCCAGCTCCCACTGAAACAAGGCGTTTATCCCACTCTGCTGTTGTTGTTGGGAATGATATTTGCCTTTAGAAATAGGGAAGGAGACAAATTTCAATTTGTTTCTAAACTTCTCTTCTTTGTCTTTTCTATATCATTTCATAGACTTATTCTATACTTCAGATGAGGCACAATGGCTGCCTAAATTCAGCAGCCAGGGGAGGGAAGGAGAAAGAACAGTTCACCTGAGGGCAGCCAAAGGAGGCTTAAAGCAGGCATGGTGTGAATTCTCCCATTCTGGTGAGGAGAACCCAAAAAGCTCCACTCAGAAGAGAGCGTGCAGTTCAGAAGAGAGCACCCTGTTCCTGCTGAGAGCACCACTGAATCCTCTGGTGAGTGATGTGATCAGGACCAAGCTGAACCTGTTGTGGCCCCACATTTCCTGTAGCACAAGTTAGTTTTGCTAGAAGTCTGTTAATCCGTTGTGGAGTGAATCCAGTTTTGTTTAGTTTGTGAAATCAGAGCCTGAGGTGGAATAGATGCAGATCTTCCTGTGTGCCCACATCAGAGATCCTTCCCGAGATACCCATCTAGGAGAAGACACTGGAGAGAGAATTACCCTGCCTGAATAACTCCTGGGTTTAACTGCTCTGAATTACAAAAGGTTTCTCTGCTAAAGAGAACTCGAGTTTCCCTGGATGACCATGCTTTAATTATCCACCAGTACAGGGCCAGCATTCTCATTGCTGTGTTGCAATTTTACATTCTGTCAGGGCTGATGAATTAACGTGCACTGCTACCAGTGAGGGCACACAAAGATATTGTAGTCACCAAAATAAATGTGACATTAGAAAAGCTTGGGGCAGCACAGGGGAAATTGGTGGACTAAGCTGAGCACCGAAACTCCTTATCAACAGAGGGCAAGGTTTGTTAAATTTACAGTAAATAACAAAGCACCCAGTGAGCAGGTGGAGGCTGCACTGCAGACTGCAAGGTAAGCACTTCAGATCCACCACGGCAAATTCCCTCTGCCATCCCAGCTCCCACCCCCGGCTGACTCACCTGATTTAGGGGCTGAGCAGCAGCAGGGTCTTATCTGGGGAAGGCACTCTCAGCTCAGCTGGGAACAGCACAGTGGCAGCAGCACTTTCCTCTATAAACACATTAATTGGAGTCCCTTTCCCTGCTCTGCATGTGCAGGACTGGCACTGCTAATGGGAGCTGTGCAGAATTGTCAGCAAACATCCCTTCCCGGGGTCACTGCCAGCTCAGCTGCCTTTCATCAGCCACACACTCACCAGCAGCTTTTTCTCCTGGAAAATAATGCTCTGACTTCTACAGTAATGCAGGGATTGAGAAGAAACCTGGCCTGGCAGGTCCAGGTTCAGAATGTTCAAAATGTCGTTGTTGCCTGTTACAAAAGGCAACACTTGGCTGTTGAGATTCCCACATTTGCAGCACTGGACTTTATGAATTAGAATGGTCAAGGATGAAAATAGGATTTTGGTTAGAAGACAGTAGAGGTCAGCAGGTATTTTTCACGTCACAGAAATTGATGCTTTTGCAATGACAGCATAAAGGAATGTACTTAGAGTTCATTGTGGATTTTGCAGTATTTTGGACGAGTAGCAGGTTGAAAGGGGTCATGAAAACACAGATTCAGGAAATCTACAGCAGATACACTGGTATTTATGCTGCTGCAGGTTTTGCTCCCAAACCCAGTGAAAGAGAAGCTGGTGATTATGCAGAGTCCCAGACAAATCTGCATATGCCAACCTGGCTTTATTTTCGGAAATACAAAGCCATTCACAGCTGTGAATTTCACCTTGGCCTGTTTTTCTAGCCTGTATAAACTGGCACTTTTCCTGAATATCCAAACATCGAAACTGTTTCTTAATTGCTGAAAGTCAGAAAGTTGGCAGTAAATTGTCCTTGTTTGTGAGCAACTTCAATTGTCATGCATATTTTATGTAATCATTTTCCATCTCAGTGAACTTAAGTCCGCATTGCAATCCTCTAATATGAATCCTGTTATTTAATCTTCATTAGGGAGTCCTTTTGTCTCTCTGCTTTAAACCACCGTGGATTAAAATGATGACTTCTGTTTACTACGTGATCAGAGGCTCCCCTGGCCTGTCTCTGCAAGCTATCTGCCGACGCCCAGGTCAGTGTTTTCCCCAGTGAGAAAGCTCCTGGTGCAGCTCCCCTGGGAATCTGAGCAGAGCCTGTGCCTCAGCACTAATCTCAGAACGAGATTAGTTGTGCCATTTGTGACTTACAACTTCCGTGGGGCTTGAACGGTGCAGGAAATTACTGCCGGCGGAAAATAAGCACAGCAGAAAGGATGGGCACTCCAAAAGACAAAGATTTTCTGTCACAGCTGCCATGAGCTCACCAGACCTGGCTGAGAAAGGGGGCAAATATCACCTGGGGAAGCTGGAGCCAGATTACAGAGTTAAGGGAAAGCAAACTGAAATTCGAAAGGGAAAATAAAAAGTGTATAGGTACACGGATGTGTCAGGCACAGGTGCAGATGGAAGCTGCAGATCTGATTCCAGGAATGCAACTCACCCTGTGGATCCAAGGGCTGGCACCATGGGCAGGGCTGGCACTGCAACCCATTACTAAAGGTGATCAGCATCAGCCCTGATGTGATCCATGCTGGGAAATCTGATCCGTGCTGAGAAATCTGACCGTGTTTACTTTGAAACGCTCCAGAGGCTTTGTTCTTTGGAGGGAGGACTTGAAATTTGGCAAGAGGATGTTCTGCATCTCCCTGAGGGGCAGCAGGGCTGGTCCCTGCTCTTCCCCGTGGTGCTGCTGCTCACGCTGAGGTCACAGTGCCATAGCAGTGCTCCACAACCCTGTATCATCACTTCTGGGACACTGCAGGACTGGATTGTGACACTTCAGTATTAACTGAGAAAGCACAGAAATTAATGACTTAAAGGCTTAACATGTTCTTCTCTTGGGTTTCCTTCTCCAGTCCTCAGCCAGAGTTTCTCCTCAGCTCACCCTTCATCTGAGAGTGCTGTAACACCTTTTCCTTTGGCTCAGTTCCTTCCTGCCTTTAGGAAAATGATGCTGACAAAAACAATCTTCCTCTCTTCCTCTGAAATAGTTTAAAATCATGAAGTAGAACTTTGAACCAGGAGAGTGAGAAATGTTTTAGGACAGACATTGTAAAGATGAGAGCCATGGCCCCTAAGGGTGATGGCTACAATAAGGTGTCACGGAGTTGTAAGCAGCCATATCCATCCTCACAGGAGACAAAGTTATTTGTAAAAACCCCCAAACTTTAGAGCCACAGCAATGGGAGAATCTAACCAACCACTAAAACAGACAATATATGGATAAAAAACAACACCAGTCTCAAAAGGGGTTGTTTTTAAGACATTTGTCCAGTCCTTACCTTTTTCTGTTTTGCATTATCAACTCTTACTACTCTCAGTCACCTTTCCTAAAACCTTAGTCCAGCCCAGCCAGCACATTCTGGCTGCAGCTTTTGAAAGAGTTTTCCTTCAGGATGATGAGATCCCCCTTACCCTCCTTGAAAGAACAGCCTGTGCCCTGTGCATGTCCAAGTGAGCAAATGGGATTGTGGGGAGTCACCTCAAGGGATAAATCCAACCAAAGGGGGAGTGCTGGGGGTGGCTGACACCTCATGCCTACATTGGTTTATACTCCTTGTGCTGGAATCCCCCATGAATGCAGGGATGGATCGAGGGAGGGATGGATGGTGCTGAGTCTGACTGTGATTGAAATGAATCCGTGCCATGGGAGCCTTTCAGCTATTTCTGTACACCAGGGTAAATGACAATCTCCCAGGGAAATTACATTCTGGGCTCACTGCTCCTGTCCTTTCCTGATTTCCAGGTGTTCAGTGGCAAATTAATGCTGGAGGTGGGCTGCAGGTTGGGTCTTGTCTCCGTGTGATGCTGTATCACAGCCTGGCAGTCTGAGACTATTCTGAAGCAGTTTTGCACATTAAGGTATCCAGAACACATCTCTGGCTGCTGTGAGAGGAGTGATAAGTGTGAGGAGTCCTCTGCTGAGATAACTGTGCTGTGCTGAGCAGGAAGAACCCCCAAGCTCTGAGATAAAGTCACTGCCAGCAGATCTAACCCAGGATTTTCTGTGGACTTTGCTCACCCGTGCGCAACGAGATTCCACAGGACAGGAATGTTTGGTGGGATAAAAACAGCAGCACAAGTGCTGACTGCTGCTGAGTTTTGGCTCCTGCTCTCCTCTCTGTCCTGCCTCTAATGAACATCTAATTGGCTAAAGCTCTGATTATCCCCACAGTGAGCTGGCAAGCCCAGATAATGTCTAGATCCTCAGCTGATATAAATAGGCGCAGTTCCAGTGACGTGAAGGGAGAAATGCTGATTTACCCAGCTGAAAGCTTGGCCTGGTACATTCAGTGGTTTTATTTTTATTCTTTTTCCATGTGGAGCTGTATTCCCAACTGCCTGCAGATGCTTCCTAACCCTCAGCTTTAGGATGTCAGCCTGCATCCACCTGATGTGTCTGCTTCCATCCTGCAGCATTTCAGGACACAAAAGGAAAGAGGATTTCCCCTAGTTAGATATTTTTTAATAATCTTGTGACAGTGGGAAATCCCCATAGCTACAAGTTTGATCTCTATATCTGTGTGTAAAAACTTCCAGGGAATAGATGAGAGAGCAGCAAATGCTATTCAAAAATAAATACTATAATTCCTGGAGAATGACTTCCAGCAGAACCAGTTGTGTGTTGGAAGCAGCTTTTTCTGACAGCACTTAGACACTCAGGGAATCTCAAGCTTCCTGCCAAATACACAATCTTCTGCAAAAGATCTTTTCAGGGATACCAATTTATATCCAAAAGTCTCTGCTTGCATTGACTAATATTGGAAATTACTGCCTTGGTTGCAAATACACGTGGGTGCCTGTGAGCAGAATTTGATTCTCTTCTGATTTTTTGCCTCCAGATTTTTCAGTCGGAAAAAAATAAATAAACCAAACCGAAAAAAGCACCAAATGAAAAGAACAGGAAACAATGTTTGTTAGTGCTCCTTTCCCTTGCACAGGTGTGTGTGAGAACATCAGTGCTTGAGCAGTGAGCTGCAGGTTTCTGCAGAGGTGGCAGAGAGGCACCACAGCCTGTCCCATGGAACAGAACCAAGGTGCTCAACTTTATACACGGTGGAGAAAAAAATCCAGGGGAAGATTTTTGGTGATGGGAACCCAAAGCTTTTTGCAGCATTTAAATGCTGTTGCTGTGGTGTGTGCAGGAGGGTTTGTGTCAGCTCCTGCAGCAGCACGGAGCCTGAAATCCCTGGAGGTGTTTGGTGAGGGGAACAGGGGCTGCCCCTGCTGAGCAGGACCTTTGTACTCCTGCGGGCAGATAGATGTGAGCTCTGGGGGCTGGAGCAGCTCTGGGGGCTGGGGGCAGCCCTGCCCCGCTCAGGTGATGATTCCTGGGGACTGTTTCCCTGTTTCTGCAGGGACAGGGAGAGCCCCACTGAGCTGACATCCGAGCAGGCTGCAGTGCCTGAGTCAGCAGTGCTGCTGCTGCTGCAGAGCGGGCTCTGAGCTCCCTCCTGGGCTGGGAGAGGAGCTGTGCCTGCCCCAGCAGGGACCAGCCCTCAGCACACACCTCAGACACACCCAGGGGATGCACTGGAGCTGTTTCCAGCCCTGATCCCAACACACCCCTCAGACACATCCAGGGGATGCACCGGAGCTGTTTC
The DNA here is from genome assembly GCA_037834095.1 of Argya squamiceps. Classification (NCBI taxonomy): domain Eukaryota; kingdom Metazoa; phylum Chordata; class Aves; order Passeriformes; family Leiothrichidae; genus Argya; species Argya squamiceps. The sequence continues at coordinate 13,552,762 of JBBMKD010000044.1, forward strand.
CAGCCCTGATCCCAGCACACAAACACATCCAGGGGATGCACTGGAGCTGTTTCCAGCCCTGATCTCAGCCCACACCTCAGACACATCCATGGGATGGATGCACTGGAGCTGTTTCCAGCCCTGATCTCAGCCCACACCTCAGACACATCCAGGGGATGGATGCACTGGAGCTGTTTCCAGCCCTGATCTCAGC
>JBBMKD010000044.1:13553054-13610827 GCA_037834095.1 Argya squamiceps
GGATGCACTGGAGCTGTTTCCAGCCCTGATCTCAGCCCACACCTCAGACACATCCAGGGGATGGATGCACTGGAGCTCTTTCCAGCCCTGATCTCAGCACACACCTCAGACACATCCAGGGGATGGATGCACTGGAGCTGTTTTCAGCCCTGATCTCAGCACACACCTCAGACACATCCAGAGGATGCAGTGAAGTTGTTTCCAGCCCTGAGCAGCTTAAGAAATGCTGCTTTTCCCAAACTGCACCCTGTCACTTCCCGGGCTAATCCTCTGCTTAGCTGCCTTAAGTTAACACCTCTTTAGTTCAGAAATTGGCTTTTTTAGATTTATACTCCACTAATTGGCTTTTTCACCCTCTGAACCCTTTCTGCTTCCTCCTGCACTACCCCAGCCCCTTTCACCACCTAATCCCCTTTTTCCACACTTCGACCCATTCTCTTTTTCCTTCTTTTTATTTCCTCCCCAAATGAGCTCCTACCCTTTTTGCTACAACCCCTGAGGCTCTGGTGCTAAAAATCTCTGACTTATGTTTTGGTGTTTAAACTTTCTGACTTTCCCTGACTTTCATTACCTGACACTTGTAAAATGGGCTCTGATCCTACAAACGTGTGTGGACACGCCAGGCTGAGATTGGAGGCAGTGGGACTGGTGCCTGTTTTGCCAGTTTTTATGGTTTTTGCACGATATTTATATTTCTGTTTCTGAAAATCCCAATTTAAGGAGCCCGTGTTAGAAAGGTTCTGCTTCAGATAGGGAAAAAAATGAGAGAAGCAATAATTTCTAGCCCTCCTTGCTGTAGAAGCAGATAGGAAGTGTAAATCATATAAATCTGAGAGTCAGAGGGAAAAATAAAAATAACTCAATTGTCTATATATTTCAAATCTCTTCCCTGTAATCTCATAATCTTATTGAAACTGATCCAAATTTTGAATACCTGCAGTTGGCAATGCTGAGCATGCAGTTCAACATGTTTGCAAGTATTTGCACTCAGTTATTAAGTTATCACTGGCTTTTTCTAAACAGAAGCCAAACACATCAGCAAGATGGATTGCCTACCCAGTAAGAGAACAATGCTGCACCCAGTGCAGACAAAAGACCCAGAGAAAGGAAAACAGAGCACCAAAGCTGGGCTGCTCCAAAGGGATATTTTAGGAACATCTGGTCTCTACTGGAAGAAGCACTTCTCCAAAAACGGAGAAAAAAATCAAACAAAAAAAGTAAAATCTTTACATGTATTCAAAAGCAAAACTTTAACGAACAGGCTTTGATCTGCAAATGTAATTAGCATTAGAATTAGAGATGGAATGGAGATTTGTCTAAAAGCATTAATTCAAATCCCACGCCTGATATTTTCTTATCACTGCTGTAATTCTACCAGTGCCTGTGGCAGATTCAGAAATCAGAAGAAAGGGACAAGGGCAGTAGGTCTCCCACTAGCAAAAAAAAAAGGGGGGCGGTGGGAGTGAGGAGAAGGAGTGTGAGATGGAATTAATCTACAACATCCCCAACCCAACTCCATTTCCAAAGGATGAATTATTTATCTCCCAATCTCCAAACGCCAATAGATCTGTGTGCAGCAGGACTTTGATCTGCTGCTGCTCCCCAGCACTGCAGTGCCTGAAATGAGGGGCTGTGGAGGGGTTCATTCCAGCAGCCCCCCAAACACCAGGGCAGCTGCTTTGGGATCTCTGGGGTGACCTTTCCTTGGGGCTCCCCTGCTGTCACTGTGCAGGTGACTCTGTGTGTCTCACTCTGAGCTCACACCTGGATGGGCCTTGCTGACCCCCAGTGACAGCTCAGGGACAGCTCAGTGACACAGCTCTGGCCTGGCTGCTGGGGGGGCAGGAGGGTTAGAGGGTCTCTCCCCTCTGTGGGGTGCAGGGCTCTGTGTGCAGATGGATCATCAGCCTTGGGAGGGGTCTTTGGGGTTGGGATTAACTGTGCAGAGCTCCTCAGCCTTGGGAGGGGTCTTTGGGGTTGGGATTAACCTCAGCCCCAGTCCCGTGAGCAAATGAGCACTCCCAGGTATGGACAGAGCTTTTCTTGGGCCAGCAGCAGCAGCAGCAGGGGTGGCTTTGGTGGCACTGGACTGCCTGTCACTGACAGGAACTGGGGTGACTTTGGTGGCACTGAGGTCCCTGTCAGTCCCTGTCACCCCCAGGGGCAGGGGTGGCTTTGGTGGCACTGGGCTCCCTGTCACCCACAGCCATCTCTCAATAAGCTGCTCTCTCAGTGCTCAGCATGAGGCTGCAGAACCTTCCCAACCTGTGCCATCCATGAAATATCAGAGATTATTTTCACTCTGAAGGAGGTGACCAGGCTGCTGCTCCCAGGCAGGGGCAGAGCTCACATTCAGACACCTCTCAAAGCCCTTTCTGGCCAATTCCTTTTGTAAATTGGGCTCTCTTTAAAACGGGAAGAAGACACGTGGTGATTATGCTCTTACCAGAGGGATTTGACCAAGCATTTATAATTTTCAAGTCAATATTTTAATTGTTATTACTGTTATTAAAATTGCAGTGTTGCTTGATCTTGTTACAGGTTTTACCTTCTTTTTTTTCATTCCCTAAGAAAGAAAATAACTTTAACAGGAACAAAGGCTGAGAGGCTGAGGAAAAGGCAGCCATAAGAGTCTTATCAAAGCCCCAACAGAGTGGGAATAATTATTCACACTCTGTTGGGGGTTCTAGAAAGACCATCTGAGGAAAAGGATCACTCAGTCTTTTCAACATGTGAAATTAAAGAAAACCACTAGAAATTCAGTTCAGGCTTGGGAGGGGGAGGTAAAACAGGGGCAGCTGAGAGAGAGATGTGGCTGCTCCTTGCCCTTGGTTCTCACCGCTATCTGAGCACTGGGCAGTGCCACCACAGCAGCTCTGACACAAAGCTCTGGCAGGAACCTGAATGAAAGGAAATCAGCAGAGCTGGACACATGGCTGCATCATGATCCACATTTACCTGAGGTGCTCTGTCCACTGCCTCCCACTGCTGTGCCACTTGTTTATTCTGCAGATATAAAAAACCTCTGAACTTGACCTAATCAACCAATTTGTTTAATTCCAAGCACCTTTCTCTTGTCTCCCACACTGGTCTTCATTCTTGAAAGAGGCAAGAATATTCCTTAAATATTCATGGTACAGCCTCACATTGCTGCTGGAAACTTTAATTTTTAACCATTTGGTGGCTGGTTTTGAAAATTATAACCTACCATAATGGCTAATACTGTTTTATTATTTAGCTGGGCTCTCCCATCTGTCTGTATCCATTTCTTATTTCAAGTGGGCACTCTCTGAGACCAAGTCCCTCATTTTCTTATGTTTTGCATAACCCTCCTTCTGTGGAATGCTGACAACTAATCTACCCAGGTTTGTCACACACAGACTGTCACAGACACAGATCACTGTGTTCACTGTGTCCCCAGGAGTCAGGGAGCTGATTTTATCTCCATTACACACATGGGAAACTGAGGCAGAGTGGTGTGAAATGATTTCCCAGGGTCACACACCAGGTTTGAGCAGAGGAGAAATTTGAATACAGCTTTTACAAACCCAGAGCTAATAAACTGACCACAATGTCAACTTTTATTAAAAGAATAATTATATATACATACGTATTATTAAAACTATTCCAAATCTGTAATTAGGGTTGACATTTAAAACGATGCCAAGAATTGAATCAGCTCCAGTCTCTCATAAGGCAGGGTTGCCCAACTGACTGGAGATGGCCTTTGGCACATCACAGCCCTGCTCAAACAACTGGGGAGCGTTTCTGCTCCTGAAATACCTCTCTGAAGTTCACCTCAGGGTAAAGGAACAAAATGCCCCATTGGGCAAGGCCTGTGGGGTGTGTGAGTGCTCCCACAGCTGCCAGGCTGGGAGCCCTGTGCCTGTGCCACGGGCCCTGCAAGGAGAGAGGGATGGGAGTGTCAGACTGGGCATGGAGAGGCTGGTTTTGTGATTTGAGTGGACATGGAGAGGTTGGGTTTGTGTCCTGATGGGCAAAGGCAGGGTTTGTGATCTGAGTGGGCAGGGAAAGGTGGTGGCAATGATGTAAGAATGGGCATGGAAAGGTTGGTTTGTGTTCTGAATGGACATGGAAAGACTGAGTTTGTGTTCTGAGTGGGCACAGAGAGGCTGGGTTGGTGTTCTGAGTGGGCACAGAGAGGCTGGGTTGTGATCTGAGTGGGAATGGAAAGGTGATAGCAATGTCAGAATGGGCATGGAGAGGCTGAGTTTGTGTTCTGAGTGGGCACAGAGATGCTGGGTGTGTGATCTGAGTGGACTTGGAGAGTTAGGGCCTGTGATCTGCTGAAGGACAGTGCCTGCACCAGCTGGGCTGAACACCCCACCCCAGCCATGCCAGCAGCTCACACTCTGCTGCCTCAGCACATTGCCTCACTCACTGTTATGTTTAGGAATTATTAATGAGGGGATTGTAAGGCTTTCTTTATTTTAATGCACAAGTCAACACTGGCAGGATTCAAATCTCCATTTGGAGTGAAAACCTGTAATTGGTTCCTGTTTGCTTGGCAGGAGGTTTTACAGGAGATTTGCAGCAGGATTTGGGTTAGAGATGAGGCTGGTCCCTGCCCAGGTGGGAGCTCACCTGCAGCTGCAGCCACACCAAAGGCTGCTCTTGCTCAAACACTTCTGACTGGAGTGGCCTTGGAACAAGCACAGGTAAAATTAAAGGTGAACTCTCTGTCCTTTGGGCCTCCAGTATGAGCTTCTTGAGTGTGCTAAGCCAAAGACACTGCACAGTTTTCTGGCTGGAGTTTAGAGGCATTTGTTGAGGAGCAAGGTAAAAAAGTGCAGATTGAGTCCAGAGATAAAGCACTGACCAGGTCTGTGAGTCACTGCTTCACCTCCGGCCAGCTGCTGGGGATAAAGGAGCCTTGTTATTCCTCAGGAACAACAGGCCTTCACCTCCCCAGCCTGCCTTGGGAGCTTGCACAGAGCTGAACCTTTTTTTCCACACGCTTGACATCTTTTTTTCCAAGCAAAAACCCCTTTTCATCTCCTTGTGGAAATCCTTGGGAAGGGGTATGGTTTGTATCCAGCAGACCATTTCCTGCAGCACTGAGGTGCTGCCCTTGGATCAGAGCAGGGATTTGGGGCCACACTGGGCACGCCTGGGCAGGAGCAGGGCAGGGCTGCAGCCTGGGAGGGGTGACAGGGGCACACACAGCCCTGGGAGGGGGACAGAACACAGCCCTGGGAGCGTGACAGGAGCACACAGCCCTGGGAGGGTGACAGGGGCACACACAGCCCTGGGAGGGGGACAGAACACAGCCCTGGGAGGGGGACAGGAGAACACAGCTCTGGGAGGGGGGACAGAGGTGCACAACCCACTGTCCTCAGGGGGTTCTGCAGGAGGCTTTAGCAGTCAAGCTCAAGATTTATTTTATGTGCTGTGGGGAGGGATGTTTCCAGTCTGAATTCATAAAAAAGAAGCCAGAGAAGAGCCTAAAACCAGTTCTACACTGGTCAAAAAACCAATGAAAGAGGTGATGTAATGAAGTTCCCTACCTGTCCATGTTTTGCAACCCTAAGAACAAACAGAATCTGAACTCTCCACTGCTCTGTGCCTCACATTACATAACATTTCACTGTTTCCCTCTGTGCATTTTGCTGGTGGCTGGCTGCTGTGCTGAGCTTGCCAAGGCAGTGACAAATGGCAGGAGACAAAAGCAGAGGTTTGGGAGGCGTTTGTGGAGGTGGAGGCTGCAGGCAGAGGAGAGCCCGGCGTGCCTCGCTGGCTAAATGTCATCTGCCTCTGCCATTGGATGGGCTAAATCTTGTTGGGTTTGTCTTGGGAAAATTGCACATCCCCAGCACAAAATTCTCCCCGCAGGGCTAGCTGAGCTGTGTTAGAAATGTGCTGTATACCAAGGGAAAAGTATTCTCTGGTGTCAAAAAAATTGTTGGTGTTGCTTTGATTATTTTTTTTAAAAAAACCCTTTCAAAGTGAAAAGGAGGATTTTTTTTTTTATCTTAAAGGGATAAAAAGCAGCAGGGAGTTGCTTTCCTTAGTCTATATGCCCTTTAAAAATCCAGCACAGAATACCCCATTAATTTATTTTCTCCTTCCCAGCATCAGGTTTTGAGAAATGCCCGTCACACTGCAGATGTGCAGCTGACTGGTTATTAAACCCCAAGCCTCGCTGGAGGAATTAGGGACATTCTCCCCCAGTTTTGCCCCCAGAGGCAACCCGGGGTGAGGAGCAGGAGGAGCAGGGGCAGAGCAGTCCGTGTGTGTGTGTGTGTGTGTGAGTGTGTCCGTGCCCGGCACGCTGCAGATGTGCAGCTGACTGGTTACTAAACCCCTGATTATTGCTGGAGGAATTAGGGCCATTTTTCCCCCATTTTGCCCCCGGCAGCAGCTCGGGGTGAGGAGCAGGAGGAGCAGGGGCAGAGCAGTGTGTGTGTGTGTGTGTGTGTGTTGTGTGTGAGTGTGTCCGTGCCCGTCACACTGCAGATGTGTGATTATTAAACCTCAAGCCTTGCTGGAGGAATTAGAGCCATTTTCCCCCATTTTGCCCCCGGCAGCAGCCCGGGGAGGAGCAGGGGCAGAGCGGTCCGTGTGTGTGTGTGTGGGTGTGTCCGTGCCCGGCACAATGCGGGATGTGCCGCCGCTGTCACCCCGTGCCACGGCCATTGTCAGCGGGTCAAAGCGCTGAATTTCAATGCGCTAATTCCCTCAGCCCGTCCCCGGGCTGCAATGTTCCCTTCTGTGGCACAGAATTCACCTCTGGCCCCGCCGTCCTCGCCTCAAAGGCTCCTGCTCGTGGGGAAAACGCCTGATAGAGGGAGCGGCCGGAGCCGCACAATTATTTCACAAAAACTCCACATTGTGTCTCGGCCGAGCACGGCACAACTGGCCAAAGTCTGAGTCGCTTTCAAGATCCAGATCTAAATCCCGAGGTTTAGAAATATGAAAGTCAAAGCTACAATGGTCCAAACACACAGAGCCTATTCTTTGCACCTTGAAACGGGGAAAATTAAAGACCTGCTCTCAGTTTGACTACTCACCTTTCCATTTTCTGAGGCGCCCAACAAAGTTCCCTCCGCTAATGAATACGGGTTTTGATTGTTGGATTACACAGATTATTTTCTGTCATCTTCGAGTCCTTTAAACAATTGCTGCCTTTGAAATCCCTTATGCAAGAAGCATCTGACCTTACAACACTCCTGTTCCTCTTTTGTGTTTAACATCACAGCCCTCTCTGTGGTTAGACACAATGTGGGGAGAGCTGCAGGTCAGGGCTGGGAGGTGAGAGCTGAGAACGCAGGGCGCCCAGCTATTGAAGCTGACACAAAATACACAGAAGAAAAGAGGCTGCATGGAAAAGGCTTTAAAAGTAAACATTATTTTTTTATATCACATTTTGTTACAGTCCCCAAATCCAAGGAGCAGATGGTTGTACACAGGACAGGATATAAATCAAGGGACAACAGAAAATTAAATGCAAACTCGAGTGCTGAAATAATCTCAAATTAAAACTTGCTTGAAGCGTGATCAAGAATATCCATACTGGGTGGAATTTATTTTGGAGCACCATTCCCCCCCAGTCTTTCTCTTTCCCCTTCTCTCTCTTTTCTCTTTTCCCTGCCATGTTCTTGTGCTTGTGCACTGACACCAATCTCCCATGAATTTTCCATGAGTATTTCAGATTTTCACAATAATCTTCCATTTTAACACAATACTGAAGCTCACAAATAGAATTACCTGGTTTGGGGATGTCTGCAGGCAGAGACGGGCAACATTCAGGGAAACTGAGGCACTGCTGGTAAACACCAGGAAATGTCAAGTGCCCGTTAGGAGCTGAGGAGAGTTTTCAGTTCCCTGGGAGGCTACAGACAGGGTTTAAACACCAAGAAACTTTTACATATAATGGTGGATCTCTTTGTGAACATTTATTGTGAGATTTGTTGTGCAGCACAGTTCCTGGGCTGGGATTTGGATGCAGAAAATGCTGTGGGCACAACAGGCTTGAAACAATAAACTCCACCTAACTTTGTCTAACTCAGCATTTAGAGATTTTATTGGCAGAGACTCGCAGAGAGGAACGAGAAATCATAATTCAGCAAATTCCTTCTATCACTGCTCAGCTTTCTGTCCTCGTGGTAAATTATTTACCTCAGCAGTGACTGGGTGAGCAGAAGATTAAAGGCTGGATTCTGGCACCCTTGCTGTTCTTGGGGAACATTATGGAACATCCTGTTGGATGCTACAAACACATTATTGAGGGTGGTACCGCTCCGTGTGAGAGAGGAATCAGAATTTGTGCCCAGTCCCAGCACAGAACATCCTCCAGAGCCCTTTGGTCACAGATGTCTGTCAGTGAGAGCTGGGAAACCACACCTGATCCTGAATTTCCCAGCCAAGCCCTGAGCAGGGGATGGTTCCAGGCAGTCTGTGCTCACGTTTGGGCTCTGCACAGGCACACACAGCTCCTGGCATTTCACAGGGATGTCCCTGTGCCCCACACCTCTCACCCCCAGGTGCCTCAGGCTCTGCTGGTTCCCTTTCCTGGCAGCACTTTGGGGGATCTTTCCCAAGTTTTACTGATAAGCTCAACCCCCTTAAAACACAAAAGGGGTTTGCATTGTCATTCCTAGGATCAGAGCTGTCTGCAAAATGCAAAAATGTGGCCCTCCCTCTGTCAATGCAAAGGCAAAAATGAAATTTCATTATCATCAGCCAGGTGCAAGTCTCCTACTAAGTAAATAAATAAACCTCATGAAAGTACAGTTATTAATCTAAAAGCATTTGGCTACACAAGCCTTTCATGACCTGGATACCAGTTTGAACTGATAATTCTCTGCATGGAAAATTTCAGGAATAATATTTGTTTTTCCTGCTAACAAGGCCTGAAAAAATATCGTGGAACTGATATTGTGTCACTGTGCCTGGATCTGCAAAATTCAACAGGTGACAGCTAAAGTGATAAAATTCCCACAGAATATTTGGGAATTTAGAAGTGTCAGGCAACTCACAGAAAACAACCCATATGCTTTGTGGGCACTGATGTTTCATCTCTCACTTCTCTCAGCTATCCTGAGCTGAGAGTTATCATTTCAGCTTACTGGAGAGCACTTGATGCAGCCAGTTCCTTTTAAAATATATTTCGTTGGAAGTTGTTAGAAAATTCAATAAAGAGACTTTGATCATGATCCATTCATTGACTTTCTTGGACTAACTTTTATATGGGATTTAAAGTGGATTTGAAGCTTCTGTTTCAAAAGCAAAGCATATTTTCCAAATTCCTGCAGTGCCTCGTGGCATCAGCTTTGCTTTTGAAATAGAGAATGAGGATGCAGAGATATTAAAGCTAAGCTCAGAGAAACACGATTTTCACCCCCTCTAGAAAAACGGGAACATCTTTACTCTGCCTTTGAATACATAATTAGTGCTAATTGCAGACACATGTCAGGAATGCATGCAGCAGGACAGAGGGCAGAATGCAGAGTGTAGAATTCTCCTGTCAATGCCAGGGACAGGCAAATGAAGAGCTGCAATTTTTGTTCCTCCTGGACCCTCCTGCCACGGGCAAGGCCTCCATACACAGCCCCCATCAACAGTTCCCAGCAGAGCTGCATTGGTTCAGATCATCCTTCCCCCTGTTCTGTTCCCTGGAATTCAGGAATTCAGGGCTCTGCAGCAGCACTGAGAAATTCTTGAATTGTATTATTATAGAAATTCTTGTCTCTGTGTTGATTCCTGGTTCCTGCCGCCACAGTGGTCCTTCCAACCAGGAAAGCTCAGCCCCAAAAGATCCTCCTGACTTTCTCTGACAGTACAGTGTGGCATCCATGAGCTCTGTACAGACCCTAATCTCCAAATCAGCTGTATATGCACAGATAAGCTTTATGGACAGTTAGCAAAATTTCCATTGAATTGTCCAATTTGTATTCTTAATAAAAAAGGATGTCCTTCCTTGAGAAACATAATCGCTCCTTCAAACATTTATCAGAAAAACTGTGAGCATCTCAAAAAATAAAGCCAATTTTTTTTTTTTTTTTTATAAAACAGGGCAGCACAGAGATCTCGAGGTGTTCTCCTGCCCCAATCCAGGTCACCCCCCTCGTCCTGTGTCTGACTCCCCCACTCAGGAGAGGAAAATTACATAACACAGAATTCCCATTCCTCTTTTCACATTTTCTGCTAAGCAATTCCCTGGACCCAAATCAAGGTCTGCAGATGCTCTGGGGGTAGAATCTCTGCAGAAGGAGCAGCAGAGCCTGGATGGAATTGCATTATGGAGAACACACTGATGGCTCCATGGGTCTGCCTGAATGTGGCTCAGCTGCTCCTAATTCAGCCAAATGCTGCAGAGTTCTGTCCCTACATCCTTCATGTCACTGGTTTTTCTGATCTGTTATGCTCATATTGCTTGTTTAAAAATTCCTCCAGCCCCCTCAGTGTGACAGTAGGGAGAAGAAGTGGAAGGAGACCAAAATCCAGGGAGGGGCTGTGGCCTGAAGGGGCCAGCAGGGGTGGCTCCTCCTTGCACCCCCAGGCTGATTTCCTGAGCTGGATTAAAGTTGTGCCCAGGCTCTGCTCAGGTAAATCTGGGAAATCTGCTGCTCCTCACTGTGCCAGCTGCAGGGCTGAAAATCATTTTAAGCTTGGGAAATTTTCTGTAGGTCTTCCTCACTATTGTGATAGCAATTTTACATTCAGGTTCTACCCAGTTAATTGTTGAAAACTGAATGTAACCCCAAATTCTGGCTGGCATGGAGCAAGGATTGTGCCAGTGCTTGCACTCGTGATGTGGATGCCTCTCAAAGTTCCATCCAAAGCCCAACAAGAAACTGTGCAACATAAACCCAAATGTTTGCTCCCACTAATGTATGTTTTTCCCCAGGTCTGCCTTCACGTGTTTAGTCTGATGAATTTAGTTCTTCTCTCTTGCCATTTAAAACATCTCCCACCATAACAATTGTGCCATGCTGCCAGAAGAAAAGGTGGGAATGAGCTGTGGGTGAAAATGCCAGTGGGATTTGGGAAGGGCTCAGGGCTCAGAGCCTGCAGGGCTGGGCATTCCCTTTAGGAATGGGATCTGGGAAGGGCTCGGGGCCAGAGCCTGCAGGGCTGGGATTTCCTTTCAGAAATGGGATTTGGGAAGGGCTCGGGGCCAGAGCCTGCAGGGCTGGGATTTCCTTTCAGAAATGGGATTTGGGAAGGGCTCAGGGGCCAGAGCCTGCAGGGCTCCCCTGGGAAGGGCTCAGCACATCCTGCAGCTCCAGGGATGATGGGCTGTGCTGGCAGGGAGGGAAGTTGTGTCCTACATTGCAATGCCCAAGAGCCTGCAGAGCTTTTCAGAGCATTTTATAACTGTTTGTGCTACCCAGCTAAAAAATTAAGAAAACAAAACAAAAAGCTGGTAAAAGAGACAATTAAGTGACTTAGGTTGTGATGCTTCATAATTTATTGCAGATCTATGAGAGAACACTTGTAGAACCCATTTAATTCATTTAATAGTAATGCAAACATTGATATAAATTAAAACTCCAGAACACTTTCTCACATCTTTTCTCTCCCCATGAGAGGTGAATGAAAATGATTTATTACCCATAGATTATAATTGCTTAAAATAGGTTATGATGTAAGAAAAAAATCTAATCCCTTCTACCAGGCAGGAGCAAAATTCTACAGACACAGAAATTACATCTAACACCAGTGTGTTAAGGAAGAAACATTCTTCTTCTCCCTTTGGGGAAACTCTAAGAACATCTTTTTAGAACTGTCAAAATTCACAAGCTGTAATAAATTATTCTTTTTCATTACCCATTTATTAAGCAGGCTGTTTGGTATAATAGCAGAAAAATTCTGTCTAATTTTTCCAGCATTACACTACTGTGATTTCTCATTTGAAACAGACGAGTTATCAAGAGCAGTGATGTGTTTTATCCCCTACACTGGGACCATCTTTCCTCTGAATTCTGATAAAGAAAACTGGTGAAGTGTGTCAGGCTCTGCCTGTCAGGGGGGGCTGCCACTGCCACAGCTCAGGGGGACATCGGGACAAAATTCAGTGTGAGCCCAAACTGAAAGTCTGGGGAAAAGCAGATCACCAAAAATTTAGGGATGCTGTAAACGTTGGCTACAAGATGCTGCAGGAACCTCATTAACTGTAATGCCAATGTGAAATTCTGAAACTTTGTGCTGGATAAATGGATAAAATCCTGCTTATGGAGATGAGAAATCTGGAACAGGGTTCTGGCTCTCTCAGTGATTCTGAGAGAGTAATTTATTGAATACAGTAATTCAATATATCATGAGCATATATAGACCATTATTATATGGCTATGATTTATATTTTATAGATGTGTATATTGGTATGTTTGTATATATATATATGTATATGTACATATATATATTCTATGTATATATATATATATGTATAAAATGGTAAAGGTGTACTCAGGGCAAATTTGCCTCAGCCCTGGTGGTGAAACACCAATGACTTTGCTTTTCTATAATGAAAGTAAAAACACAAATTCTTTTTCTTCTCCTGGTTTGTTGAAGCTGTGGAGGAAATGCACACTCTGCCCCAGGTTTATTGTGTGTGGAGGGATTTGAGGTTATAAACCACACTGGAATTTATTATTATTATTATTATTATTGTTAGTGGTGGTCCTCATTGCCTTCATCCTGCCCATGCTCAAAATGGAATTCTGAGCTCTAACACCAAAAACAGCACCTGCACTTCCACATTTAACTCTGAGCAGGCTCAGGGATGTGCCTGGCCAGGGACTCTGCAGTGCCACAATATCCCAGAGCTCCCCCTGAGCCCAGCACGTCTCAGCTGGAGCTGCACCCCTGGTCCCACAGACCCTCACAGTGCAGCCCAGACCAGGGGTACAGCAGCACAGGGAACTGATGGCTGCAATCACATTTTTAGGAGGCATTTGTCAGCCCTACGGTCCCCCTCCAGCCCCCAAAAGGATCCTGCAATGAAAAAAAAGAGAAAATAAAACCTACCTATCCCCTACACCCAGAATGGCAAGGCAGGGATGCTGCCCTGTTGCCTCTGGCTGGAAAAACTGGTGAAAAATAAATATATAAAAAGGCAGTGGCTCTAAACCCCACATTGTATCTTCACAGCCAGCAGCGACACAAACCTGCTTTCTTCAGCTAGGAAGTGGATTACATTTTTATAACTAATCCTCAGCTCTTTGGCTGAAAAGATTTGCTAAGCCCCCCCTCGTTACTTTTTCTTTTAGGTCTGTGCACTCCAAAAGCTTCCTTCCACCTTCTTCCTCCTGCTTCCCAAAAGTCAATGCATGGCTATTTGTTTGAATTTACAGTAGGTAACTTTGTTTGTGCCTTGCATTGTTGAACAGGATTCACAGACAGGGGGGAAAAAAACCCCAACACCCAAACAACTCAGTCCTGCACTGATCCATAAAATCATTACAGGCAGCATTGCAGTTTCAACAAGTGCCAAAAATTCTCCCCCCTCCCCGAATATAAAAATAAAGCAGAAACAAAAATAACAAGGCTATTAATCTTTCATTAAGTTAAAGGGATGAAAAGGAATCGCTTAAAGTATCATTCTTTACTTGCACCACAAGATTGGATGCCCCCTGCTAACTTCAAAGGCTCTAAGAGAAGCTGGTTAATATTGTTGGCACAGAACCAGATTGTGGTTTATTTTACTTTTTCTGATTTTTTTCCAACAAAAGAAAACATTAAGGGTTGGACACTGATTGCTGAGGAACAGCTATTGAGAGAGGGGGCCTTTTGTGCTGCTACCAGTAATATGTCAATTTTCAGACATGTAAAAGCTGCTCAAAAACTCGTGTCAGCCTCTGCACAAGGGCTGGAGTCTGTAACACTGCTCCTGTTTGCTCTGTGCTTTCAGCCCAGACACAAATCACTTTTCCCTGTGAGCCACAGCGCTCGGAGCAGCAACAGCTCTGGTGAAATACGGACTTGATGCATCCCCAGAGAGGTCACAGATCCCCATAAACCACAAATCCCTCACCTGCACTGCTGCCCCTCCGTTCCCATCCCTGCCCAGGTTTGTGAACGCTGCAAACAAAGCTCAGTTCTGCCGAGTGACACAATTCTGGGGTTCCCTCTCCGAGCGGGGGTTTGTGCTCAGCCTGGGGCGGGCTGTGAGCTGCGGGCTGTGGCTGTTGCTGCCAGCGACAATAACCAGGGGCAGGGGAATGTCCGGGATGGGCTGATGATGATGGGCTGATGATGTACTGAGAGCTCCGAGTGCCCGGCCCGGCTCTGCAAACCCCCGCTGGGGTCCGTGCGTGGCACAGGCACAGCCCATGGGGGAATTCTCCTCCCTGCCCAGGGAAAGAGCTCAGGGTCTGACACACGGACAGCTCCAGCCCCGTCCCTCCAGGGGAGAGGGAGGAGATGCCTCGGGACCACACAGAGCGGGGTGGGACTCCTGCGTTTTGAGCTTCATGATTCCTTGGGGTGGAGAGTCTCAATTCCTCCCACTTCAGCTCCAAAATCCCTTGGGTTGAAGCACCTCAATTCCTTCGGTTGGAGTACCTCAATCTATTGGGTTTCAGCTCCTAAATCCCTTGGGCTGGAGCGCCTCAATTCCTTGGCTTGGAGCACCTCAATGAGGGTTGGAGCACCTCATTTCCTCAGCCCTCAGCGTGAGCTGTTTTAGGCAGAGTAGCTGAAGGTCCAAGGAACCTTCCCTCATGCACAGGACTGCCCGGCTCCTCTGGGCAGCACAGCCCACCCGAGCCCTGCCCGGGCCGGGGACAGCAGCCCTGCAGACAGAACTGCACATGGGCCCTGCTGCAGGGGCTGCAGGGGCTGCAGGGTTCCCTTGCTGCAGGGGCTGCAGGGTGCTGATCCTGCACAGGCTGAGCCCTCCCAGCCCAGCCCTTGCCAGCAGTGCCCCTGGCGCTGCCCGCAGCCTCCAGCACTGCAGGTCCTGCCCCCGGCTCTCCCTGTCCTGCCCATGAGAAAGGACCAGCTGAGGATTTTATTAGGGAAATATCCGGTGCATCTAAAAGGAGGAGGTATTTTAAAAATGCAAACTGTACAAACACGGGGCGATTGGAAGGGTCTGTTTCATTTGATCCCGTTGTCATTTTGTCCCCTAAGGCAGCAGTACTGGATCTGCCCTCTCCAATCCATATTACTAAATAAAACATTTGTCCCTGGGAAGATTTTTTATTCTTACATCAGGCATAACAACTGCAAATAAATTTGGCTGCATTCCCCAAAGTGAATTTTGCCCAACATCTCCCTGTCATGCTTCTATCCATTATCTCTCCCAACTATTCCCTCTGGGTCAGACTCAACATTCATCACAAAATTTCCATGTAATCCGCTGGTGTTTGCATAAGGTGTAGATACATTCTTGCATATGCCAAACATGAAAGATGTCTTCACTTCCTCCTTTAAAACCCTTCTCAGGAGAAGTCTCTTATACCATTGCTGTGATGGAGAATGTCCCCCTGACTTGGAATAAATGCTGTATTTTATTTGTCTGAGCTAGTCCATACATTTCTGGGGCAGAAAGGGCATGAGCAGTCTCATTTTGGGTGCTTTTCAAGAGAAAGTACATGTTTCCTGACAAAACAGCACATGGGGCCAGTGCACTGTTGGCAAGGCAGTGAATGCCCAATGCCTGTTATTATGAGCCACCTTTCAGCTGCTGATAGCTCTGCCAAAGTGTGTCTGTTTGTCCTGGAATGTGTCACCGCAGCTGACTGCTTCAGTCATCTCTGCGACCCACATGAAGGATCAAAACAATTCTGGCACACGAAGTGGCAATAACTGTGTTATTTGTCCTCACAGAGGCTGAGAGTGTGAGCTGTGTGTTTGGAATAAGTGCTGCAGGAAGGTCCACGAGGGGAGGAACAATCCTGTCCCAAAGGAGTCAGTGGTGTCCATGGAGTGGGAGGAACACAGGGAGCACAGGGAGGCCCTGAACCCCTGAGGGAGGCCTGGCTCCTCTGGAAAAACCTGCAATTATGGAATTAAGAGCTCTGCCATAATGTATGAACAGCAGGAAGATAATACTGCTCCACCAGCATCCCAACTCCTGGCATCTTCTTGGTTTTAAGTTCAACCTGAATAATTTCCTTTTAATGTGTTCCTCTGTGTGTGTAATAAATAATGGCAGCAAATGCAAAGAATCCAAAATGCAATTATTTCATTTGAGCAGCTGTGTGAGCTGCATCAGTCTCAGGTGGAATGGCTCCTACAGAACAAAATTCCTTCCCTGAAAAATTAATTTGCTCCATCCCTCAAACTTTCTGGTGGAGTTCCCAGTTGGACAGGACAGGAAACAAATGAACAAATTCTCCAGCAGTGTCTGTGCCAGACCCTGAGCAGGGCTGCAGGAACAGGGACATCCCCTGGGTGTCCCCTGGGTGTGGGGTTTGTCCAATCCCATCAACAGGGAATTTATTCTGATTTTTGTCAACAAACTTCCCTCACAGAGGGGCAGCTGGAGCTGGAGCCCTGGGATCAGCCCTTGGCCAGGAGGATTTCAGCATCCTCTGGGTCTGGCTGCATCTCTGTGACTCTCACTGAATTCATGCTTCACTTGGGGAATGTTTATCTTGAAAAGAAGGGCTTTCAGCTGGGCAAAGCAAAAAGACTTTTCAGGAGGGGAATGGCTGGTTCAGCCTGAGACAGCTGCCTGTTAAATGTCTATTAATGATAAGATCCTAAAAGAGCTGGTCAGGGGTGAGCAATCTCGCTTTCCTTTCTTCCACTATCTCTGCTGAAGTTTCTTTTCCGCTTATAGAGAAGGGGAACAGTTTTCTTTTACTTTTTTTTTTCTTTTTTTTTCATTTTTTTATCACCAACTTCAACCACAGGGTCAGCTTTGATTTGGGTGAGTCAGAAACATATTTATCTCTGAAATTCTCCTTCTGTGCCTGAGAATGAAGTGTTTCTCCTCATCTCAGGAGAAAAAGATGCGTTTTAAACAACAGCGGCGTCAAAAAAGAAAATAAAAGGTAATAATAGCATTTGTCTTGCCTGCTACATAGCAGGCCTGATTTATATGTTGCTGGTACATATATGATTTTAAGAGACTTCTTCAGTTTCTCCCTGGCAATGTTTATAGTTTGTTTATAGAAAGAGATCTGCTCTCCAGACTTTGTTCTATTCCCTGCTCAGCTCAGTTGTTCAGGCAGATAGACCTGACCCAGTCCTCACCCTGTTTAAGATGTGTTTTATTTTCGCGGGCATTCCACAGTTGCAGGAAGCACTCAAGCCTTAATCTGGACCACTTGTCGGGTAGTGAAAGAAGAAAACCCGACTTGGGGAGTGATCCCGGAGAGCCGGCCGCGGGTTTGGGGAGAGCCCAGCAGGCTGTGAGTGCTGCGGGCAGCTCTGAAATCCCCGCCAGTGGAGGATTTGGTGTCCCTGCCCCAAGGGAAAAGGGCTTTGTTGTCCGTGCCCCGAGGGAAAAGGTGTTTGGTGTCCCTGCCCCAAGAGAAAAGGTGTTTGCTGTCCGTGCTCCGAGGGAAAAGCCAAACGAGGAGCGCTCATCATCAGGACCCTGCCCGGTTTGACCCGCACATCCCGCTCTGCTCTGCCCCCTCCTGCAGTCGAGGTGGAAATAAAACCGCTGGGGAGCCCAAAAACCCTGGGGAGGGCTGGGTCTGACAGGCCGGCAGTGGGTGTGAGCTGTCCGGGAGTGTCAGCTCCTGTCACCGGTGCCGGTGTCCCCTGTCACCAATCCCGGTGTCCCCTCTCACCCGTGCCGGTGTCCCCTGTCACCAATCCCGGTGTCTCCTGTCACCAGGGCCAGTGTCCCCGGGCAGCAGCGGTGCCATGGGGTAGGGGCAGGGCAGGGGCAGGTCCTGGTTGGAGTTGTGTGATGTCACAGGTCCTGGCCGGGGTTGTGTGATCCCACAGGTCCTGGCAGGGCTTTGGAGCATCCTTGGCTCCTGTGCCCAGGGGAACAGGGCACAGCCAGAACAGGCAATCCCGTGTGGGTTCTCCTGTGGCAGCCTGGGGAGAAACTCACCACATTCCCGATCTCAGAGCCAGCAGCATTTGCCTCATCCTTCTTTAGCAGCCACAGCACCAATCCTGCTGTACACACTGTAACTGTTTGCAGGAATCACTGTAAATACTTTCCTTTTTTGTAATACGTTTGCTCTTCTTTCTTTGTCCATTTGGGGCTGCCCAGTCCTCACTAAACGTCCCTCCAGAGCAGGAATATCCATCCCCCTGCTGGAGGATCTGTCCCCCAGCCCGGCTCTGTTTTCAGTTAGGGGCATAGTCAGAATTCCACACTCGATCAGGAGCAGCCTCGATCTGTCTGAGGAGGGCTGGGAGCAGATGCTGCTGGGAAGGGAAAGGAATTCTGCACTTCCTACCCCAGGGTTCCCTGCCTGGGGCAGAGATTTCTGCCCAAGCCACAGCACTTGGAGCCTGAGTTATGCCCTGGAGTAGAGAGTTTCATATCCCTTCAAAAACTGCAATTAAAAAAAAATAAAATAAAAAAGGCCTGAGCTTTGTGAAATGCTCGAAGAGTTAAAATTCATCAGAAGTTTCAAACTTTTGGTATCCAGACTACCTAGACTATCTAGACTATCAGTATTCCCTTCCCACCCAGTGCATTTTCCAAGTGCCCTTTCCAGATGCCCTTGCTTGTCCTATTCCCAGCACTGATCTCTGCTGTCTGTGCTGGACTTGGGTATTATGTTTTACTAAAATGAGATCTCTTTAATCAGCTTCCAAAACATTGTGAACTGAAACTGCTCTTATTTAAAAGTTTAACTTTACTTTCATCAATTTATAATCAGAGTTCCTCTGCTATGTTTGATTCCTGACAAACAAGGATAAAAGTCTTGTGCCCCCATTGCTAACGAGATGATAAAACAGCAGGGATCAAGTTTTTAATTACTACAGGCTATGCACTGGAGAGGTACCAGTGATATTTTCTATTGCATGTCTAAGTTGTAACTTCAGGCTTATGACAGTCAT
Source organism: Argya squamiceps (assembly GCA_037834095.1). Classification (NCBI taxonomy): domain Eukaryota; kingdom Metazoa; phylum Chordata; class Aves; order Passeriformes; family Leiothrichidae; genus Argya; species Argya squamiceps. The sequence continues at coordinate 13,572,006 of JBBMKD010000044.1, forward strand.
GCTGTGTTCCTCTGCCTTTGATGATCACTCATCTTTGTCTCCTGAGAACACACAAAAATTCCTGAGCTGGGCTCCTGGGGGTTTGCAATAATTGCTGTAACCTGGCACAGGTTCCGGGGCAGCACCAGCGAGGATCCCATGTCTGAGCCAAGGAGAGCACACACTCAACACTGGCAACTTTTCTTCTCGCACAATCTACATGCTCAATCTAGTTGTTCCTTTAATAATTATGCTTTTAATTAAGTGGGAGAATAATTTAATATTGTTCCCTTTCTCTCCTTTCAGAAGCACAATCTGTTACCTCCTCATGCATAAAGCATCAGGCCACGGGCACAGAGCAGTGCACGGTTTGGGCACTAGGGGAGCCGGGTTTGGGAAATCGGCAGTACGAGCATGTTTTTGGAAATGATCGTCATTCCTACCCGTGTTTATAAGCTCGTGGAGGGAGCTTTGTTTCCTTGAATAAAATTAATATTGATGCAAGAGATTCAAATGCGTTCCTAGGTGATAAATAGCTTTATTATCAGACAGAGAGAGCTGAGGCTGATAATGTTGCAGACCTGTCCTTGCCCTCCCCAGTGTGCAGATCTTCCCCACCCTGCCCAGCCTGCACTGTACATCATTTTTTGGCCATGATTTGGTTATTCCAGGGCTCCTCCTGCCCACAACACTGTCTGACAGAGCAGGGATGGAGTACAGCACCCCACACCCCAGCAGGGGTTTCCATCGAGGGAAAGGTTTAACACTCACCCCAAAACTAGGACACCAGAAGTTTCTTTGCTCTCCTGGCAGTGTCAAGACAAAACCACTGATGGTCTCTTTAGCCCTTCCTCAGAAGTGGAGCTGTTCTCTGTTGGGCTGTTTGCCAAACCCCACCCAAATCATTCAATACCAAGGGAGAGCACGAGGCTTCTCAGAGCATTTTTGGGGTGTTGTAGCAGCTTTGTGGGACCTGTCCTTACACTGTGAGCAGCTTTGTTATTTTGGTTTTGTATTATTTTCTTCTTTCATTAAAACCTTTTTGCTTTTTTCAACACACACTTGACCATGTCATCTCACTATTGATTGAAGCCATTTTCTGTGAGGTGCTGGGCACCCTCAGAGGTGTTGAGGAATTCAGAAGAGGGTGAATTTCCTTTGGATGCCCTGCAAGGCAAAGGGGGATGGCATGGACAGAGCAGAGCTGGGCTGCCCTGGGGGTGTCTGCAGGGCACCTGCAGTGCCTCCTCTGCCCCCTGCCCCAGGGGCCACAGCTCTGCTCACACCACCAGAAATCCCTGGGGAGGAAAGACCCTGAGGAAAACCACTCCAAGTGTCTCCTCCCTGAACCTCTGTGAGTTTTTTCCCTGAATACAGTTTATCTTCTCATGAAGGAGTTTGTGAAATCTGAACTTGAGCCCACCAGGTTTTTCAAATCAAGCAAAGGCTGTTTCCACTCAGGCCATGTGCCCCCAAAACTTCCTCTGAACCCACCAGTGCTTTTCTTCTGCCACGGCTGCACAGCTCTGCCACTGTTCCATGGCATCCTACAGACATCATTTCCTTTAAACTCCTCTATGCTGAGAGAGCACTCTGTGAAAAATTACTTCATCCCTGTTTCGTGTTGCCTCCTCTGTTTAATCTCTGCTTGATGTGAGAGATAGGTATGGCTCAGCCTTTTATCCAACTGAAACGAAGCTGCCATTCCTTTCCTTAGTTCCTCCAGTTCCTACTTCCTTCTGCAGCTAAATCCTAACCCAGGAGAGAGTTTTCCCTCTGGGAAGGAGTGAAGACCACAGAAGCAGTGACATCTCCAGTGGAGTCAGCAAGGGGAAAAGCCTGGACTCGGGAGCAGATCCTCCCCAAGTGCTGAAATACAAAAATTAAGAAACTACTTTTTCTCTGCCTAAATGAAGATTTCACAGTGGCATCATTTGTGTAAGGATGAAATACCAAAGGACATGCAGAGAAATTGTAAAATCCTCAGTGTAAGCAACCCTTAACTAATATATTAATTTCTGTGAGAGCTGGGAGTTATGATCAGCCTGGGACTCCCCAGGGGCTGCATGTCAGACAAATGCTGCAGAAATCAAGAGCCCAGCTGCCCCACTTCTCTCTGGCTCCAGGATAAAACCCCACTGCTGTGGCAGCCCCATCCAGCCTGGCTGGAAATCATCATTCCTGAGGAAAACAGGGAGTAACACTCACCTCAAAAAGTACCTCACAAATCTGAAACTTCCATTAACTAACCAACCATTATTAATGCACCTGGCTGTAGAAATCAATTATGTTTTAAAAGCAAATCATGATGGAGACTTCATCCTTGTTTTTTTTGACAACTGATACGACAGATCAAAAATGTCGCCACAAACACTGCACTGACTGGAAACCAAACAGAGCTGAACTGCACTGAGTTATTTTACAAATGATTTATTTTACCCATGTGAGACATCCCAGTACCAGAGTATTGTTGTGTGGAGGCAATCAATGGCCCTTCAGAACTCACAGCTCATATCAACTCCAGCCACTGCAGAAACAGAGTCAGGAGACATTTCATCTGCTGCATTAGAGGACTTGAAATTAAGTTGACCATGGAATGTGTATAATCTAAACTGCAGAAATCCCTCCACCCTAATGATCTGTTCCTTAGAAAAGACAAATGTGAAGTGTTTAAAAGATTTAACAAAATCTGTGCATAGATTGAATAAATCACCATGGGTATCAATTAAAAATGGTGTACAGCTCTTATAACATCAAGGACTGGTTTTAATTACGGCTTCAGTGTAACTACTGTTTTCTTAATTTTAATAAATGTTGTCCTACTACAGGATTAACTTGTGAGGAAGCTGAAGAAGCCAGAAAAATTCTCAATTAAAAGAATTGCAAAGACATTTGCCAGGTACACCAAGAACAGCAGATTGTTTTGGTCTGTTGGATTTTGGCCCAAATGCTGTTGTTCTCCAGGGGGTGGAGAAGTGCCAGGAGCCCATTTGTGGGCACTCACTCAGTGTCCCCTCTTTGCCTGGCTCACCCAAAGGGTGACCATGGTCATCTACCTGCTCTTTGTGTTGAGGATTTTTTATCTGGGCCCATTCTGAGGCTGCTGGTGGTCAATGAGTTTTAACGTGGGACATAAGAATCCAGAGTTTGTGATCCACACAGGGTTTGTGGGCAGCAGCTGGTTCTGTGTGAACACATGAAATGTTGGAGCAGAGATTAGGAGTCATCACCCAGCCTGGAAAATGGCCTTTGAGTGCAGCAGCAGGAACTTCACTTTGCTTTTGTACTGAGACTCTGCCACTATTAAATTCAAGTGAGAATTCCAAGGCGAAATATTCATGTTCACAGGGAAATGAATGCACTTCTGGAGGCTACACTCACCTCAAGCCTCCTGATTCCTGCCTGCTACAGACAGAAACATTTGCATTTGGCATCTCATTTTTCTCCAGCAAATTTCTTTCCTGTGACTCTTTCATTAGAGGAGCTGTAGTGTGCATCAAGAACATTATTTTGCTTATACAAAAGGAAAACTGGATAATAGGTGCTTTTTATGTCTCCTGCTGCTGGGGAGCCACAATATTTAAGTCATAAATGGGCAAATGTCAAAGCAGGTCTCCTGCTGTGCCTGACTCCCTCTCATAATTAGGTGCTGCTTTATTGTTCTGTGGCTGAGTTGTGAGTCCAGCTGTCAGCTGACAGGACTGGTGATGGAAGGACCACATTCCTCATAACCAGACAACTCCCTTCACAGAACCCAGGGCAGATTTACAGCCCTCAGATTTGCAGTATCAGCTTTCAGGCCATCACTGTGCACAGCAAAAGAACATCTCAGCCTGTGTGACTGCACTCTGCAATGCAGGATTTGACTGCAAAAATTTATATTTATAGGAAATAAGGAGGGCCAGAGCTTCCAGCCAGCTCCGAGTGGGCCTTGCCTTCTTCTCCCCCATCCATGGAATCACAGAGAAGTCCTATGGAAAGGGGCCCTCTGTGGTTCCCAGCCACCACAGAAGACATTTGCAGCAGCAACCCACCAAAAAAAGGTAGAAGCTTGCCAAAAAGCAAGAAAAAAATGGGAAAAGTCATTTGCAAAGGTTGGTGGGAGCACGTGCAGGGTTTGGTTTGTGTTTGCTAAAGGAAAAACCCAACAGCCATTTATTTATGCCTGTGGTGGGAGGTTTCCCCATCCTGCCCCCCTTGTTGGGCTCTGTGGGCTCCTGTGATGCTGAAAAGGGCAAAACCTTCTCTTGGGGCTGACAAACCCAGGGGGGAACCTGCCCACCCTGACTCACCTGCTCCTCCAAGGTCAAAAATAACTCACTCAAAGCCAGTGTTCAGGGAAAACACTGAGAAAACAGAACCTCAACACCTCCCTCCCTAACCTTTGGTCTATGGAACCTTCTCTGGTGTCAGTGACACCTTTTTTCTGGGCAGAATCCATAAGGGCAGTCCCAGATTGTCAGAAAAAAAGGGTGAGAAACCAAAGTTTCTGAGAGGAAATCTATTTGCCATGACATTCTATTGAACATAGAGATTATATCAAAAATTTTAACTGAAAAGAGAGGCCATCAGTAAATTCTAGGGCTTTATTAACAGCCATCTGTTGACCCTGGTGGAGATGTTAATTCACTTTGATAGTTACAGGAATGGTAAAAAAGCACAGTGGAAAAAAAAGGGGGAAAAGAGGAAACAATATAAGACATTATTTCTGCTTTCTAAACACTAACTAATCAATCAGCTGAGTTTTTGCCAGATAAGAAAGTTCCAGTGGTGGCTATTTGTGAGATACTTAATGCACAGAGACTTTTTTAAAAATTATTTTTGCCCAGGAGAAAAATGTGTAACCATATGATTTTTCCCCCTGCTATGTTAAAAATGCATTTATATTTTTTCAAGCACACCCCGATTAAAGAGGGCACATCTGTTTTAAGTCCTTCTTTATGAAAATTACTGAGCTTCCTCTGAAAGCTTATCTTTTAATTTCAAAATTCTTTGTAGCAATAACTTAGATAATAACCAACCATATTTCTGTCTTCTTTAGAGGAGGAAAAAAAAAAAAAAGAAGAGAGAGAGAGAGAAAGAAAGCACCATTTTGAGCTTTGAACTCCCCCTCCCTCCCCTCGCTGGGTCTCCTTTGAAAAGGCCCCCCTCATTTGCGTTTAAAATGGATGTTCCGTACTGCTTGATTAGTGTTCGTGTGGGTACCAGCCGCTCGGAGCGCCGGGCGCAGCTTGAGCCCTGCGGATTATTCATCAACTTCCCCGGCAGGGGGGACCAGCCCTGCCCCTCTCTGCTCAGCCCCACCGTGCTCGGCTCTGCTTTTCCACAGCGCCTTTTGCTCCTTTGCACCAACTTCTTCCCCCTTTTTTTTTTTTTTTTTCCTTCTTTTCCACCCCCTCCCTTTTTTTTCCTTTTTTTTTTTTTTTTTTTTTTTTTTTTTCCCTTTTTTTTTTTCTTTTCCCCACGGAGGCGTTACTCGAGTGTCCACTTTTACATCCCCCTGCCCTGGGAGCAGGGAATGCAGGGGCGGGTCTACCATATGTCTGCCCGCTCCCGGCCATTGTCTAAGGCAAAGATCATTTAAACACCTAAACTGGGACCTGGAGAGGCTCTCGGCTGTGTCATCGTGGCCAAAATGTGGCATCTCCGTGTTTCCTTTCCCCTCGGTCTGACTGATGGTTTGTTTATTCTTTATTCAGATGCAGAGGATGTCAGGCTGGGTCTGTATTACAGGATTTCAATAACATTTCAATAACATTTCAATAACATTTCAATAACCAGGATTTCAATAACATTTCAATAACATTTGATAACATATCAATAACCAGGATTTCGATAACATATCAATAACCAGCATTCCCATAACAGTTAATAGCCTTTCAATAATGTTTATCACAGTTGCTGTCAGCATTTGGAACACCAAGTCCAAGCCAGCTCCGGGCAGACTTTTACAAAACTGTTATCTGGCATTAGCTGCCTGTGCCTGTGTGTGGTATTTGGTTGTTGTTACTCGTCATGATGCCTCAGGAGTAGTGCAGAGGGATTGTCTTTGTGCAGGACAGAAATAACCATCAGCAATTCTGTGTGTCCGAAGTGCAGCCCAGTTCTGTGTCCTCTGAGCTCACAGAGGAGGAGCTCCATGCACACCTGGGGTGTCCCTGCACACCCGGGGTGTCCCTGCACACCTAGGATCACCCTGCACACACCTGGGGTGTCCCTGCACATAACCGGGGTGTCCCTACACACACCCGGGGTGTCCCTGCACACCTGGGGTGTCCCTGCACACCCAGGGTGTCCCTGCACACACCTGGGGTCACCCTACAGACCCCGGGTGTCCCTGCAGACCTGGGTTGTACACCAGGAATGTCCCTGTGCTACCCCAGGAATATCCTGGGAATATGCCTGTGCTATCCTGGGAATGTTCCTGTGCTATCCCTGTGTTATCCTGGGAATATCCTTGTGCTACCCCGGGAATACCCCGGGAATACCCCGGGAATACCCCTGTGCTCTCCTGGGAATACCCCTGTGCTATCACAGGAATATCCCTGTGCTACCTCTGGAATACCCCGAGAATATCCCTGTCCTGTCTCAGGCATATCCTGGGAATGTCCCTGTGTTACCTCGGGAATACCCCTGGGCTATCCCGGAAACCCCCCTGTGCTCTCCTGGGAATATCCCTGTGCTCTCCTGGGAATATCCCTGTGCTGTCTCGGGAACACCCCGGGAATTCCCCTGTGCTCTCCTGGGAATACCCCGGGAATGTCCCTGTGCTCTCCCGGGAATCCCCCCGTGCTCTCCTGGGAACACCACGGGAATCCCCCTGTGCTCTCCCGGGAATCCCCTTGTGCTCTCCCGGGAATATCCCTGTCCTATCTCGGGAACAGCCCGGGAATTCCCCTGTGCTCTCCTGAGAATACCCCGGGAATCCCCCTGTGCTCTCCCGGGAATATCCCTGTCCTATCTCGGGAACAGCCCGGGAATCCCCCTGTGCTCTCCTGGGAACACCACGGGAATCCCCCCGTGCGGGATTTCCCGGGGCCAGCCCGGCAGGGCGCTGTGACCGGGCACAGACCCACGGACCCGGGGGGTCAGAGCAGGGGAACTGCAGCAGGAAACAGCCCCGAGGGGAGCTGGGGAGCCCCCGGGGCTGTCGCTGTGTCCTGAGGCTTTGCCCCAAACCCCGGGGACAGGGGGGAGGTTTTGGGGCCAGACCCATCCAGGTGAGATTTGTGTCAGACCCATCCCAGTCCGTGTCAGTGCAGCCACACATACCCTCTGCTTGAGGGCAGAAATACACTGCAATATTCAATATATCTGACAGCACACCCATGGCTCGTACATGTGTACCAGCTCAGAATTCAGGCCAGAACAGATTTGAAATAAAACGCAGTTTTGTATCTTGAGATTACTGTCACTGACACCAGGATCTTCACCACCACAACCAGCCTTTCTCACAGGGGTCCACGGGAAAACTCACTCAGCAGGATCGTTTGTAACATGGCCACCAGAAATTAAACAAAACAGAATTTTTTAAGTCAGTGTCCACAAATATTCCAAGGGAAGCAAGCGAAAAGGTGACAGATGTTCTGCATGTAGGCAGATACAAACTTTAACACAACATAAAACGTGCGAGAACGATTTAAAGTCAATTGCAAAATTAATTGTTGGAGGTTTAAAATTGTAAAGCCCCATTTGGGCTTTAAAGAACGTTCAAAATTAAGAAAATAGCCCAGGTATTTATTGTTTTGCTTCCATCTCCATTGATGCTATAAATAGCTGACAAGAAATGATGACAAATAAGCTATTGTAACCCTTTGGGAGTTTATTAGGTCATTTGTGAGAGGTCTGAATAGAGTCATTTGTTGCCCTCAGGTGTTTGAGAGTCTCTTTACCCTTGGGAAAGGAATTTAACAAAGGACTGTATTTCAAAGCAGGCACTCTGTGTTTTCCACCCTTTTTCTGAAGTGTTTTCAAACACACTCCGAGCTAAAAAGGCTCAGAAGTGAGAAAAGGAGGTGTATATCAGCTGACCCCTGAGGCAGCTGACAATCCGGGGGAGCAGCAAATAGGGTCACACTTTAGATGCTTGAATTCCAAATACATTTTCACTAGAGGAGGCCGTGATTTATTTTCACCCCACCTACTGGGTGCAAACTTTGAAATGCATAATACAAAAGTGTTGGACTAATGCCCTACTTGCATTTTTTTTTTTATTTGGCTGAAATGTGACATGTCTTATTTCTTGTTTGCTTCCAAAACCACTGGGCAGGTCCTTTTTTACAGAGAGACATTGCATCTGCATTAATCTATAAAACTCCTCAATCAGATGGAGCATCAGCATTTGTTCAGGCTAAAATGACCCAGGCAATAGCAATACAGCAAAATGAACCTGCAAAACAGCTTTGAGGAAAAAAACAACTGCAGATCTGATTGCCCAGGGAGCAGCCAGGTAACCTCTGCTCCAAAAGCAACGGCCCAGCCAGTGCCCTCATGGGATGAAGGGTGGAAAGGAAGGCCAGGAGAAAGGAAAAGGCCAAGAAAAAGGAAAAACGGAATTTCATCTGTGTCTGTATTTTGTTTTCAGTGCAGTTTTGTTCATGGGTCCCTCAGAGCAAAGAGTTTAACATGACCCACCTTGTGATGTTAAACATCTGCAGTTCAGGAGGCGCAGTCAGGAGTCTGAGTGCAGTGGGCATTTCTGAGCCACCCTTTGGGAGCTGAGCCCTGCCTGTCTGTGTGTACATAACTCATAACAAATCTGTCTGTGCTCTCCCTGCTGGGGGGAGGGATTTGTGCATTCCCAGAGCTGGTTACTGGGGTTCCCAGATCATCCCAGAGATGGTCCTGCAGACCTGGCTGCTCTACAACTCCTCTGTCATAGAAAACTCCCTTCCAGCAGGTCAGAGCTGCAATAGGAACTGACCAAGCATCACAAACTTGGGCTCTCAGTGGAATGAAGGTGCTTGGGACTGGACTGAGCTCCCCTGCACAGTAAATGAGACTCAGGAGGAGTGCCAGGCTGGCAGTGTAACATCCTGCAGGACTGGAATCCCTCTGCCCCCATCCCATTCCAGCATGGATTCAGGCTGGCACTGGATCTTCCAGCCAGGGAGGCTCTGCAGGGCAGCAGCAGCTCCTGAGCCTGCCCAGCTCAGCCCAGGGGCTGCACCAGGCTCCAGCCCTGTTTCCACCACTCTCAGAAATTATTTCCTGCCCTTTTTCAGGGCTTCAAGAGCCTACTGTCATCCACTTGGACTCCACTTGAACCCCCTCTCAAGTGAATGCCCCGCAGCTCTTGTCTTCAAACAGTGGTGTCCATCCTTTTTGATCATCCCAGTCATGCAGATTTTCAAAGGCAGAGCTGATGCTCACAGCCCCTCTCCCCTCCTGCTTTCTGATTTCTTGACTGGACTCACTGTGTATTCAGTTCACAAGTCACTCATGCAAATAAGGCACTGCACACTCCAAAGATGTCCAGGGTGAGGAACAGCTGAGATCAGACTGCCCGCACTGGAATAATTCATGTAGCCCACAGATCTTTTGCTTAGGCTAAATTTGAGAGCTACAAAATCTTGCCTGTCAGTAGGCAAATATTTTAACTGTGGTTACAGCTTATTCTGGCTGCCATTCATTCCTGGTTACTCTGCTTTTCATGATGGCTCTTTCCACAACCTGCTCATACTGTCCTGGATGTGCCCACAGACCACGTGCATCCAGCCTGGAGAGACTTGCTGACTCCTCAGCAGCCTCTGGTGCAGAGACCCTGAGGAGCTTTGTCAAGACAGTTCTTGTGCTGGAAGAGTACAGAAGAGTAACTTGGAGTGCCTGAGGAAATCTGTAATCAAAAAGTTCAATGCATTTGAAATTAGGCACCTGCAAGAATAGAGAGCATCTGAGCAGGAGATTGCAGCAGCAGCTTGGTACTCAGTCCAGGGCAATACAGGATGGCAAATGTGACCTCAAGCCTTGACAGACAAATATAGGAGGAAGAAATAAGGAACTTTTAAATGTCTTTGACACGCTGCAGAAAAGTGTCTGAAACTATGAATCCTCAAAGAAAGTCTACAGCTGCTGGCCAGGGACCATCCACAGGCCTGGAATCCACAGAACTGAGAGGGGTCAGCAGAGAATTCAGTGTTCACCCTGTTTTGGTGTCACTGTAGCAGGGAGTTCACATGAACCAAAAGCTGCTGCCGTTGCAGGGACAGACTGCACAGTGACAACACACAGAGACACAGACACAGACACAGACACAGACACACACACACACACACACATACACATACACACACACGTGTCCCTGCTTGTGCAGGGTGCAGGAACAGCAGCTCTGCCCTTCTTCCTCCAGGCTGTGCTCTGTGCAGTACAAGGTTACACCTGCTGCAGGGGACACCCCAAAATGCCAGGTTCTCAGGAGTACAGTAGTCTGTCTGTCTGCCTCAGGCACTGAACTGCCTCTGGATCACTCAGGTGAAAGGAGCAGCAGGAATGAGTGAGTTCTGCCATGGTGGAAGAAGGACAGGTTCAAATGCAGATTCCTTTGGAAAAGGTCAGGGAGCACCAAGTGTTGGGATTTTATTTTCCTCCGAAATACAAAGGCAGTTGCCTTGGTGCAATAAAACGTTGGGACTGAAGAAGCCGCTTTGGAAGCAGAGCAGAGGGTGTGTGGTTTGCTGTGTGCAGGTAACCAGGTGCACAGAGCGTGCAGAAACGTGCCTGGCTCTGAGCTCCTCACCCTGCTCAGCCCTGCACCCCACACTGTGCAAAGGGCTTCTTCTGACACTTCCCTGCTGCACTGAGGAGTTCACTCTGCCCTCTGAAACTCAGGACACCCCTCCTGCATTTGTGCTCTTGGTTGTCACAAGTGTGTGTTTGGCAGGTACCCAAGAGCTCAGCCCATGTTTCAGAAGCAATTCTGGAATTTTGGAGCTGAGTTCCCTTGCTCAGGCAGGCTGTGGGTGTGAGCACCAGGCTGTGCCTGCCCTGGTGCCCGTGTGTGACACCAGCACAGCCCCGGTGCCACCAGGCCACTCATTGGCATGCAGGGCACTGACAGAGGCTCTCATGAAAACATTTCAAAAATGATTTTGCGACTTAAGAAAACATACTTCAGCAATTACCATTTCCTTTACCATGAAACCAAATTCACTGTACATTACAGCTTTAAAGCTGAGATCTAAGGTTCAGATCAACCCTTTAATCCTGACTGTGGCTTCGGGTACTTCCTGATATTTATGAGAAATGCTCCAGGCCTGCAGCTGGGCTTTGAACAAAAAAAATAATGAACTTCGTTGACTGTGAACAAAGTTCTACACTATTTTAAAGAAAGTTAAGCTGTGACATTTTTTAATCCAACACTAAATAACATAACCCAAATTCTCTGCATAATTCAGGAATGTTCACAGCAATAAAAAGACAATTAGATCAAACTGGGTTGCTAAATGAGCTGAAATCAATCTATCTAAACTTGAGAATTCTTGTTAGCCTCTCGCCTGAAATATTCCCATTTTACTATCCAATATCTGAATCAAAACATTGTTCTATTCTAACATACTCTATACGCTAACTCTCCATCTCCTCTTGCTAGTTAAAAATATAGGTAATAAAGAATATCTTACAGAATACACACCTTACAGAATTTAATATTATTTAATAAATATGGTTCACAAATCTAATTACAGTATTAACTTCTGGAGGCCTTGTTCCTGCCTGTATAATGTGACTTCTTGATTTAATACAGCTGATATTGAGAACTTATCCCAAATTATTGCTTGCTCACTTCACACAGGATTTGCACACAAAATAAATGTCAGCTAGGCTCGATGTCAGTTTTTAATGGGCAGAAATTAACAGAAAATATCAATTTGACAGAGTGTGGGCAATTTCAGCAGGGGGATGATGGTGTGTAAATAAGAGGTTGTTTTCAGGATTAGAGGGCAGGGTGTGACAGAACAGGGCTGGCAGTGAGGACTGCAGGGATCAGATACCAGTGAACAAGGAGCACACAACTTAATTTTGAGAAACTCCCATTTGAAATTCTCTAACAAATATTTAATGAGATTCAGGAGCAACACGTTGGGCTTCTGAGAACCTACCCATGCAAGTTACTGAGTTCTGTTCTGATGGATTCCTTGTTTCCTTTTGCTTCAGAACAGCCAATAATGAGTTTTATTCTTGTGTCTTGAGACAGTGCCTTTTCTGGGGTTAGAACCAAAAGAGCTGGAGATACCTGGCCAGGGTGTTACAAGAAATAGATGAAGGAAAGAGCTCAACCCTCATTGTGAGGCCTTTGTAATACACTTTACACTGAGGGTAGGGAAGTGTTTTCCTCACTATGTGCACTGGAGTCCCTTATTTATTTACCATTCAGGATCCCCAAGTGCTGCTCACTACACAAGTTAACAGCTGTCTGCTGGTACAGTTCCTGCCTCCTACCTCCTCAGGCATCTTTTTCCTGTTTATACTTGTACATCAAATGGGCCTTTGGAAAAATCCCTGATTTTCTTTTGTTCTGTTTTCTTTGTTCTGTTTCCATGCAGTCTTTTCCCCTTTGGAGATGACATGGATGGGAAATGGCTCATTGTAGCAACAGGAGACAGAAGGCAAAAACAATTGCATTCACGGGTAAAGCAAACATCAAAGTGGAGTCCACGCCAAAGAGCTGGGAAAAAAAAAATTCATTGGGAAAAAAAAAAATCTTATGTGATATTTTGATGTGTTGAAGTCCAGTTTGGGAGGGTTTGTGGCAACACAAAAATAAAGAGCAAACGGTTACCATTTTCCAGACCTTCTGTGAAGCAGCCTGGGCTAAGGACATGATGGACCTGCTGCCTTCTCCATATCCCCTCTGATTATGAAAATCCTGGAGTGAATTGTTTAAAAAAGCAGGTCTGAAAGACTGTGAACCAAACTGGAACCCATCTTTCACTAAGTACTAATTAACTGTCTGACAGCCCACGTATAAAAATGAGAGTGCTTATTGTTGATGTTTATTTTCACTTTAATAAGGAATTGCTGTAGGTAGCCAGCCTGATTAAGTACTTTTAACAACTCTGTTCGAAAGATAATTAAGTTCTGCAGTGAAATGTAAGAAATTTGGCATTAAAAAACCCATTAAGCAAGCAGATATTTTAAATGAATAAACAAACATTACTCTTTCCAACACACACATTCTGCTTTCTCATGATTTACATAACGCAAATGACTTTGACAACATCTTTATATTCTGTTTATCTTAAAACACTGCTGAGCCAAAAGAAATCTGCATATTGTGTTTCTGCAGCTTTAAACCTCTGACCTACTGGAGAGTTCTGCAGGCTACAGAGCAATAAAAGTTGCCACTGTGGGTGAAGAGCCCATGGCAAAGTGCAATCACTGCTCTTAAAAGCACTGAACATGCCAGATCTAAGTGTATGCAATGAGTTTGTTAAATATTTATCCAGATTTATATGTGAATAATGGAAATCACATGCTAGAAGTACTTCAGCTGTCTTTAAGCAGCAACATCCACACTCTTGTAGTTTGAAAGCTCTTTTTTTTAACTTCTGGAAGAGAATCTGGCTTCCCAAGTGGGTTGGTGTGCTGACCTAGAAGCACAAGAAAACTGTCTCTGAGGACAGGCTGACAACATAAATGAAACAAAAAGAGATATTCCTATTATTTAAATATTAATTAACAGTGTCACCCACTTCTACCTGGAATAGCAGAGAACAAGGAAAAGGAACCTTGTCCACTGCAGGTACCTCAAAAATTGTAAATGACCTCACAAGATCAGAGAAGACCTTCACAAAGGTAAGTGTTTATTAGGTAATGCTCTCTCTCATCCCTTGAGGTCAGTGTCTCCAAACACATTTAATCTTTAAGCAAAGGCACACTTGTAAACAGAAATGGTGCAATGAGCCCAGGTGCCATCTGTACATCCTGTTTTTCATGGAAAAGCTTGTTGGAGAGTTAATTCCCACTTCAGACCACTTCAAAGTCGAAGTAAAAACGTGTTTTAATAGATCCTTTATTGGTAAGTGTTGTGTTTCATTGTTTTACAGTTCCATGTCAGTTTGATTAGTCAGTTAAGAAGCCACAATTTCTAAAGACTGACACGTATTTTATTGCTGGGAGATACAGAGCATTAAACACATGCATGTGCATTAATTGGAAGCACTTTAAAATACTTTAAATAGGTTTTCATGTACTGTATCTGGTGGATTTTAAATTTCCCAAAATATATTAACTTGGTAAATGTAGATAGTGTCAGCGAAAGAACCTCAGGGCTGACAGAAGGGTCACAGGGGGCTGTCGGAGTGTCTGAATTTCAGGGTCGGTCACGGCTCAAACATGTACCGAAGTTCAGCCTTGGTGCGAGCGCGCTGCCCTTCCCTGCAACACCGCCAAGTTTATTTCTGGTTTGACTGCTCCACCTCCCGGTGAGCAGGAATTTATCTTTCAAGCAGCAAGTTGGAAGAGGAGGCAAAAATCACTTTAAGCGAGAACATTCTCCTCGTGTCCCCCCGTGTGACACCCGGCGGCGACACCCCCGGGCTTCACCCGGAGCAGCGCCGGGGTCCCGGGATGAAACCCGGGCCACCACCGGGGGCATGGCCGGAGGGTCCCGGGCAGAAACCCTGTCATCCCCGGAGGGTCCGCAGGTGATGCTTCCGCCGTCCCCGGAGGATCCCGGTGCAATTCCCGGAGGATCCCGGTGCAGCCCCCTGAGGATCCCCGTGCAGTCCCCGGGAGGGGAGCCCCTGCAATTCCCGGAGGATCCCGGTGCAGCCCCCTGAGGATCCCGGGCGATCCCGGTACAGCCCCCTGAGGATCCCGGTACAGCCCTCGGAGGTCCCGGGCAGTCCCCGGTACAGCCCACTCAGGGTCCCGGTACAGCTCCCGCCGCCACCGCGGACACGGCCGCACGAGGCGCTGCCGTGAGGGCGGGGCAATCACCGCCCTTCGCCTCCGCTCGGCACTCTCCGGCAGCGCTCGGCAGCCAATGGGCGTGGCGGGCGCCTTCCCGCCTCGCCCCGCTGTCGCGTGCTGTGCGGCTCTGTGCTGAGGGCGCGGCGGTGTCGGTGTTACCCCGGGCCCGGCCTGCGAGAGCGGCGGCGGCTCCGGCGGGGACGAGGCCGTGTGGAGTGTGAGGAGGGCGGCTTGCTGTTTGCAGGCGGGTAGGAGCAGTGTCCCGGTGCGGCCCGAGGCCAGGCTGAGGTAGGGCCGAGGGCTGGTGCGTGTGCGCGGGTGCAGGAAATGGGGCGGCTCAGGTTGGGGATTTTGGCCCCACAACCTGCTCGGGCCAGGCAGGAGGGCTCGGGCCGGGCCCGCGGGGCCGGGAGGGGTGCTGTGAGTGGAGAGGATGGGCAGGGCTGGGCGGGACGGAAGTGTGCCCTGCCCCTGGTGTAAGGTAACAAATCGGGTTGAACTCAATCTCCAGTGAAATTTGAAAGTAGCATCAGCCGACCCTGGGTGGCGCCTGGCGGAGGCCGCAGATCCTGCCGTGCTTTCTGATCTGATTGACTCCACAGCTTCAGAGTTGTGGCGGCCTGTCCCTGCAAACCTGGCCGGAAGGGCTCCCCTGGTGCCTCTGCCAGTGTGGGGATCTCCGAGCAGGGAATTCTGTAGGAACGGGCGTGTTTTACTGAGCCAGGGCAAGTGCAATAGTGCTGCTCATAATATTTATTGGGATAAGGGTGGCAAGAAGATAGAACACTGATGTTGTAGTTTGCTCATTTTAGAAGATGACAGGAAGAGCTAGAGCCAGAGGAAGACTTCCCAGACAGGCACCTGCTCTTCCTGCTGTAGGAGATGCACCTGTAAGTTGGTTTTCTTCTTAATGAGTGCAGCCAGGATTTGAGATGTCATACCTAACCTATTTTAATATCAGGCAGATGCATTATATGTTATATGTGTGTATACGTATATTCTGTTGGATGTATAGTTAATATAGCTCTGCTTTATTAAGGACATTTTATTAAGTTTATGAAACTCTGCAATATGTAATTATGCAATATGAAACTGAATTGTGAGATTGCTGGTGGCTTAAGGTTGCCGTTCTTCCAGCCATGACACTTTTTAATATTATTTATTCACTAAAATTGCACTAAACTAAATTTTAGACACTAAAATTACAAAAGATGTTTTTATAGAATAACTAGTCAGGTACTTGAGTATCAGAGAGACTGTAGAAAATGAGAACTCCATAAATTTTTGTTAAAGCCTGGAAAGAGAAGATTTGCATTAGCTATTAGTTAAATGAATAATAACATAAAAAATTTCCACACTTCAGCAATTTTGAGTTTCACGTGTAGAATAACAACTCTGGGGAAAAAAAGTAGTTAAGTGTAGGGAGAAAGTATTTAAGTGTAGGAAAGGATTTTAGTGTAGGTAACTCTTTCAGTGGAGTGTTTGAACGTTCTCTGCCTGGTGAATGCTCTGCTGAAGTGGCTGTTTGTTCCCACCTGTGGCAGGTTCCTCAGGGTGTGCCTGGGCAGCTGAGTGGCCGGCGGCAGCCCCAGCATCCTCAGCAGCCCCAGCATCCTCATCCTCAGCATCCTGAGCAGCCCCAGCCTCCCCAGCAGCTCCATGTTCCCCCAGCACAGGCGGAGGAGCCCGGGGCCCAGGGGCGCTTGCGCGGCTGTGAGGGTGTCGTGCAGGAGCGGAAGCCAGAAGGTCAGCAAGGCTGGGAATTCAGTGCCCACTAAAGCACGTGTTTTCAAGAGAGTACAATTAAGATATCCTTTAGACTGTAGTTCTCTTTTTCCTTTTTAAAATGTGATTTATTGCCAAGACTTGGAAGATGTTTGCTACATGGCAAAAGCTGAAACGTAACATTTTGTCTCTTAAATTTGTCTTAATGCCTTTCAATATTTAATTACTTTATATATTTTCATTTGTTAATATATATGATAGTATATACGTTATTTATTACTTGATTGTGATTCTCCCTCAAATTTTAAACCCTAGGATTACAGGTTTCCTCGGGGCTCCAGGATTTGTCTTTAAGAGACAGGGGTGGACGTCGCAGAGATTTCCATGACCTTGGGGTGAATACTCGGCAAGCCATGGTGCATGTTCAAGAGTCCAAAACTGGTATGTTTAAATTAGATCCAGACATATAAGCAATTTGAAATGGAAGATATTTTTCTTTATTTCTACTCTTGGTTTCCCCTAAAGGGCCAGGTAGAATGTATTTAGGAAAAGATACTCTTTCTCTTTTCCTGGTTTTTTTTTCCTGTTAGTTTTTTTTTTTGACCTGGTGTTTTTTGCTTTTTTCCCCTGGGTTTTTTGGGTTTTTTTCCTGGTTTTTTTTTTCCTGGTGATTTTTTTTTTCCTGGTTCTTTCCTTTTTTTTATTTCCCCTCTCTTTTTTCCCTCTTTTTGTTTTTTGAAAAGATACTAATGCTTTAGAGTGTATTAGAAAAAGACGAAAAGTTGTTGCTGGTACCTGAAGAGGAGTGGAGAGTTGTCCTGGCAGCTGAGGCTTTATAGAAAGCTCCAGAGGGTGGATGAGGATCTGGTTACAATGAGCTGTAGCTCAGAGTTAGAACAGATGCAGGACACGACTGACTTCCTGTCATTGTGTGACTGCCACAGCTTAAACAAGTCTCAGGCTGTTGTGTGGCTGTGACAGTAACATTTGGTAACTGTTGCCCCTGGTTGCAGGGTTCTCAGGGAAGATGATCAAGCTGACCACCAACCATTTCCGGCTGACGTCGCGGCCGCAGTGGGCGCTGTACCAGTACCACGTGGCCTACAGCCCCGAGATGGAGGCGCGGCGCCTGCGCTCCGCCCTGCTCTTCCAGCACGAAGAGACCATCGGCAAGACTCACGCCTTCGATGGGGCCGTGCTCTTCCTGCCAAAGAAGCTGGACAGCAAGGTGTGAGATGACAGTGCCATTTGATTTGTGATCGTCACTTGTGTGTGACTTGCGTGTCATTTGTCTTGTTTCTTACTAGCTGGGGTGGAGTTAGGGAATTGATATGGAGAGTAAGGTATGATCTGAGAATGCCATTTTACTTGTGATCGTCCCTTGTGTTCTAGTCTTGTTTTTCACTAGCTGGGGTGGAGTTAGGGAATTGATATGG
Organism: Argya squamiceps; assembly: GCA_037834095.1. Taxonomy (NCBI): domain Eukaryota; kingdom Metazoa; phylum Chordata; class Aves; order Passeriformes; family Leiothrichidae; genus Argya; species Argya squamiceps. The sequence continues at coordinate 13,590,056 of JBBMKD010000044.1, forward strand.
AGAGTAAGGTATGATGGGAGAGTGCCATTTTATTTATTATTGTGACTTGTGTTTTGGTCTTGTTTCTTACTAGCTAGGGTAAAGTTAGGGAATTAATATGGAGAATAAGGTATGATGGGGGAGTGCTATTTTATTTGTTATCATGACTCGTGTTTTAGTCTTGTTTCTTAGTAGCTGGGGTGAAGTTAGGGAATTGATATCCTCATTTCCCTTTCTCAGGTCACTGAGCTGTTCAGCAGGACTCGAAATGGGGAGGATGTGAAGATAACAGTCACACTCACTAATGAGTTGCCACCTACTTCACCTACTTGTCTGCAGTTTTACAACATCATTTTTAGAAGGTTTGCCGTACAAGTTATGTCTTCAGAAGAAGTCATTCTAAAAATATCTGACTCCAGTTTTTCCATTCTGATGGATAGGCTACAACAAATAAATATTATAAGTGTAAATTTTTAAGCCTTTCTGGCTACTCTTACTGTGGGGTCAGCCACATCTGGCAATACAGTAATGTGCAGTTCTGTGTTTCTGGGCCATGTCAGTGTGGAAGGAGGTCATGCTGTTGTAGGCAGTTGTAACACCCTTCCCTCCTCTGTGTGTGTGGATTTGCCTCTCAAAGCAAATAACAGAGCAGGACACTGAACTGGCAATTTCCTTCTTTGTGGCTGTAGCCTTTCCTCCTAACCCTGGTGTCTGGACTGTGTGGTTCCCTTGAGGCACAGCCTGTTTGGACTGCTGCCTTCAGCTGGTTGTGAAGGGTGGGATTGGACATGAACTTCTCACCTGATTGTTGTTAATAAGAGTCCATGACCTTCATAAACTGAGTTTAACAAGAAGTTCATGTTTTATGTAGTCAGGTGAGCAATGAGTTTGTGCACAGGGATTGGACCATGCATGATGTGATGATGATAATAATAGTAATAACACTAAGCTACATCCATTTTTCAATTTTTAGGCTTTTGAAGATGCTGAATTTGCAGCAGATTGGACGTAATTATTACAACCCCAGTGATCCAGTCAGCATCCCTAATCACAGGTTAGGCTCTTGAAGGGCTGCTGGGGCAGGAGTTGCTGGCTGGGATTTTTGGGGCAGGGGTTGCTGGCTGGCAGGGGTGTTCTTGTTCCTGCAGGGTCTCTGGTGCTCCTGGCTTTTACCCTGGGGTCCCCTCCTGTGGCTGTGGTGCACTCCCTGCCAGTAATCCAACCTGTACAACCTGGCTGATGGAAGGGACTGGGCACTGTCCTGCTGCATAAACTGCTGGTCTTTTTCTTTTAAGTGTGTCCTGAATACCTACACACTTTGTCTGTGAGATACTTAACAGCATGAAATGGATTTCTGACTAAAGATAGCTACCTGTAAAGTATTTTTGATTTTGTTAACCTTCAAGAGCTCGTTTATATTTGGGTAATGTTTTCCTTGTGCCATCAGTGCTCTCTGGTGTCTGTGGAAGTGGGCAGGAATAAGGGGTGGGAAGAAGATCCTGTAAAGCACCTTTATTCAAGATTTTGTGTGCTCTGTTTGCCAGGCTGATGGTGTGGCTGGGCTTCACCAGCTCCATCCTGCAGTATGAGGAGAACATCATGCTGTGTGCAGACGTGAGCCACAAGGTTCTCCGTGGGGAGACAGTGCTGGACACCATGCACAGCCTCCACTCCCAGGTTGGAGAGGAAAGGTTTAGAGACACCTGTGCTAAAGAGCTGATTGGTTTAATTGTTCTCACAAAGTAAGTCTTTTTGGACTCTTGTTGTCTTGGAGAGCTCTTGATGCTCCATGTCCTGAAGTGTGCAATAAGGCATCACAAAGCCTGAAAATGCTGTCACTGTCAAGCTAGCAAACTGATCAAGGTGACAGCATTTGCAAAAGCAGGAAGTACACCCTTGTTTTCTTTGGGTTTTATTACAACTCAGCTTTTGGTAAAATTGAGAGCCTATTATAATTGAAAACTTAAAGTTATTACTTCTGAAAGGAGCAAAATTCCAACTTGCATGAGTATTGAGATTAACTTTGTCATCCCACAGTTGTGTTTCTTTTCTATTTGGGTTAAGATTTAAACAAAATGATGAAATGTTTATGTAGGTACAATAACAGAACATACAGGATTGATGACATCGACTGGGATAACAGCCCAAAGGGCACCTTTAGAAAATCAGATGGCACTGAGATGAGCTTTGTGGAATACTACAGAAAGGTATGAAAACTTCACTGTGTGTTTTATGTTTTAACTTGAATGTTCAGTCATTGTTACAGGTTTATTTAGGATGCATGGATTTGTAATTCAGAGTATTTTTAACAGGGTTTTGTTTAAAGGACACTGTGTAGTCTGAGATCAGTAACTGACCTGCACACATGGTTTGGTGGCAGTAATCCACCCCAGAGAGTGCTTGGTCAGGCAGAAACCCTGGAGGGCTCCAGGGATGAGCAGGGAGCTCTTGGGAAAACTCCAAAAAGGAAGCAGGGACAGGTGTGATAGGAATACAGATACATTGTCACAGCATGCAGAACTGAGGTTGGGAAATCCAAAACACCTCTGGAATTGTGTCTGTCAGAGCTGGTCCACTGAGGCCTCTCACTGTAATTGTCAGCTCTTCATCCATACCAGTTTACCTGAAACAGGATGGAACTTAAGGTTTTGGGAAGGTTCAGTTTCAGAAACTTCACTTGGCAGACTTGTTTGGTTCTTGTGATTTCTTAAATTAAATTAAATTTCTCTGTAGGGCAGGAACTTTGTCCATTGCTGAACTGGAAGGAGCATCCCAATATTGAGTTAGATACCCCAGATGATAATGCCCCAAGCAAGCACAAGCTTTGTTTCTCTTGTCTCCTACACATCAGTGGTTTGATGGCACCAGTTGAGACCATAGTGCTTCCCTGCATGGCCTTTTCTGACAGAACCAGAGGTGTGCTAGCTGAAAAAGGTTACTAGTTGCTTTGGGGTTTGTTTTAGGAACAATTTTTATTTTCTCAAGTGAGCATTATTATTCAGAAATAATAGTTAGGAGTAACTTGTTTGTTATGAGTAAATTAACACACAGTCTGTATTTCTGATACAGCAATACAACATAGAAATTAGTGATTGGATGCAGCCTGTCCTGATCAGTCAGATGAAGAGGAAGAGAGGGAACATCCAAGGATCTGTGGCTCTGATTCCAGAGCTGTGCTCCCTAACTGGTACTGTAGTATTTTTCCATATCAAAGCATCTGTCAAACCATAAGTGCCTACTGAAAGAGGTATTCTGACAGCAGCTTTCTGCAGAGTTCAGAACTGTTTTGTTTGTATAAATGTGAGTTCAGGAACACATTTTGTAGCTAAAAGATTGGATATTTAAATGGGGCTGGGAAGTTTGAGGGGGTTTGTGGTAGCACAGTGTTCAGGTATGGTGGTCAACATCAGCACCCTGATAACTTGTAGAGAGTTCTGGTGGTGGAACTTCTGTTGAAAAAGAACCATTTGCTAGAAGTTGATGATAATTTTGTAAGATACATTAAATACATGTTTTGCTCCAAGATACTCACTTTGCACTAGTAGTACCTGTCCATCTCAGCACTGTTCTGTTTTGATTTGAAAATGGCACTGAAGAGCTGTAGTGCCTTGTGTGGTTCTCTCTCCTGTGCAGAAATCCTGGGCAGAAGTCCAGGATTTTTTTCTGTGCCAGTGGGGATGTATGTACAGGAAGCTACTGCAAACTTTGGCTACCACTGCTTCCTGTGTGTGCAGGACTAATGTGCAGGAGGTGCAGGTTTAACTTCCTCAGTGCTCAGTGTTACCTGTGACTCAGAAGGGGCTTTGCTGTTGCAGGACTGACGGACAGGATGCGCAGTGACTTCAACATGATGAAGGACTTGGCCATCCACACCCGGCTGCCGCCCGAGCAGAGGCAGAGAGAGCTGGGGAGGCTCCTCAACTACATCCAAAAGTATGGCCCCTTTCTGTCCTCTCTCCTTCTGTCCCATCAAAGATCTGTGTAACACACTTCTGGCAGCAAAACTTTGGAAATCTTACTAGTTTTTCTAAAAAAAGTCATCAGGAACAAATTTCTTATGTTTTTAATTCAAATCTTGTTTTTAAACAGAGATGACAATGTTCAGAAGGAACTCCGAAACTGGGGTTTAAGCTTTGATTATAAATCAGTGTCCTTTACAGGAAGAGTTGTTCAAGGAGAAAAGATCATTCAATCAGGAAGCATGGTAAATAATAAATCAACTTATAAAATCTTCTGGGTGTCCCACTGATGAAACAAGTTCTTAAGGAAGGAAACAGTACTTTTTGGTTTATAAGTGAAGGATAAAGAGTGAAAAACATTATACAAAAGTCTTTGTCCAAGCAGGAGACGTGCAAAATTCTTAAACTGTTCCCAAGCTGTGTTTAGAAACCCTTAAGGCACTCCACTACCACAGTGCTATCCTTGCAGAACAGTGCTTCTGGTCAGATCCCCAAACTGGGAGACTAGAGATATTTCTAATTAGCCTCCATCTATTATGATGGTGGTGACAGTGGTCAGAACATGGATTCTTAGGCTCCAGGCAGTGCCTTGAGGCCTGTGGGAAAGCCAAGGACAAAACTCTCTCAGTCTGGCCTGGGAAATGGTGAGGAGGACCCCAAAACAATCCCTATAAACAATCCCTGTAGATGTCTTCCTCCTGGCGTCTGGTGCTTTTCCACCTTGTTTACTGGTAGAGATGTTCACAAGAAGGTGGTGCCCTAAAGGACCAATTCTATCCGTTGTACCCAAACACTGTATAAAAGACTCTGCCTTTCAATAAACTTTGCTCTGAGCTCTCTGAAGAGATCAGAGTTCCACGTGTCATTACGTGAGTAGTAACGCTATTTGAAAAGCCAGGAGTTATTTCAGTTCAGTGTAGCTAGAACAGGGCAGTGTGTGCTCAGCCCCGGGCAGGATGGGCAGTGTGAGTGCTGTAGGTTAAGCAGGTCAGAGGCTGCTGTAAAGCTGAGCTGTTTCCCCTGCAGTTCGATTACAGCCCGCAGTTTGCCGACTGGACCAAGGAGACGCGGGGCGTGCCACTGATCCGCGCCGTGCCCATGGACAGCTGGCTGCTCATCTACACCCGCCGCAACCACGACGTGGCCAACACGCTGCTGCAGAGCCTCTTCAAGGTCACCCCCTCCATGGGCATCCGCATGAACAAGCCAAACATGTGAGTGTCTGCACAGGGCTCACGGGGCAGGCCTTGCCATGCTGGGCTGCTCCGTGGGGACAGGGCGTAGTGTGGCACACAGCCGGCCTCTGGGAGAGTTTTAATAAAGCAAAGGTGCTTTCGGTGTGCACATTGCTCCGTTTTCTCTTGCAGGTTGTTCAGTTTTGTTTTGTGACTGTCTTTTCCTACTCACACTTTTATTTCTCAGAGCTTTTCGCATGCCAAAACTTGTTGAACACTTGTTGAACACATGCCAAAACTTGTTAGAACACTAAAGAAAGATGAGAGACTCTAAATATTTCAGAAAGCAAAGAACATAGAAAAAAAAGCTTTATTGTCTAATTCTCACTACCTTTTATAAGGTGTTTCCATACAGACTTAACATGGTGAATAGGAACGACACCTCTCTGACCCCATGGGTTAAACCAGAGAAACAGCAGAACACCTGGAGAGAGATTGTTCTGAGAAAGGAGAGTTGTTTGCCAAGATTGTTTTGAGAAGAAACTTTCTTGAGAAATTTTTCCTTGGGAAAGAATTAGCAGCTGCTAGCAGGCTAAAATCTCTCAGACCCAGAAATATCAGGCCCACAAAAACTAAGAAGTATTAGACAGACAATCACTGAGCAAGCCCTTCTCTAAAGGAGTATTTTCTGCTGACTTACGGTGTATTCTGGTTCTGATCTGTTCTCCTCACAAATACCCTCCCTTGAGTACCTGTACTTGCCTTCAGTTTTGAATTTCATTGTGGTTGGAAGCCTAAGTTTGGAGGTGATTCCTCTTCATCTTCAGGTGTGTGAAAGTTGTATGTTAATAGCTGTAACTGTGACATTTCATTCACTATAGATGTGTAGTGAGCTTTTTTGCTTTTGCTGAAGTTTCAATAGCTGTTAGTTGTTTTTTTTTTCTGTAAGCATTTTCTCTCTTTCTTTTCAGGATTGAAGTAGATGATAGAACAGAAGCTTATTTAAGGGTTTTACAACAAAGGATTACCCCTGAAACAAACATAGTATGTATTTGAATCCATAATTTCAAACCCTGTTCATCTCTGTAATTGCTGTTTAGTGGGATTTGCTCTCAGAAATACAGCTCTGGGCTCCTGAGAATCCCCTACGTAGCTGCTCATCCTCCTGTGCAAACCTAACACTGACCAGGGCTGTCCTTTTGGATAAGAGCCTTCGGTTCTCAAATACAGACACTGACACTTCGCAGTTCTTTATTTCACTGTGAACATTTGAATATTTCTTCGAGCTAAGAAGTTTTTCCTAAAGAACTCTTTAAGTGCTGTGTAATGCTGAGAATGCAGCTTCTTACAAAGGTTCTTTTTTCTTCAAAGGTAGTTTGTATTTTGTCTAGTTCCCGAAAGGATAAATATGATGCCATCAAGAAATACTTGTGTACAGACTGTCCCATCCCCAGCCAGTGTGTGCTGGCTCGCACTCTGAGTAAGCCACAGACCATCATGACAGTGGCAACCAAAATTGCCTTGCAAATGAACTGTAAAATGGGAGGAGAACTCTGGAGCATTGAGATCCCTGTAAGTATTTTCTTGTCAGTGGTAACTGCTCTTTACTGGGCTTTATTTAACAAGCAAGGCCTGTATGGATCCCTGCTGTGTGTGGTTGCTTTGCAGCTGAAGCAGGTGATGATTGTGGGCATTGACTGTTACCATGACACTGTGGCTGGGAAACAGTCCATTGCAGGCTTTGTTGCCAGCCTGAACCAAGGAATGACAAGGTAAGGTCAGAGTGCTGAAGGTAAAAACCCCCAAAACAGTAAAAAAACAACCTTTCCTTTGACTGAAGAGCAGCTGCAATGTGGTGGTCCCTCAGGAAAATTCCAAATTGCTTTGCTGTAATAGCTAATAAGAAATATATTGTGAATTTTTTCCCCTGTATCCCTTGAAGGAGTGGCCTTGTCCTTTTCCCACATTGCTTGAGAGAGGGGTCAAGTGGTGGAGACGGGGCTGGGATGAGTGGAGGGCATCAGGGTGGTGACAAGTTCTTTTCCCTTTTCACTTGTGTGAAAGGCTTTTCTTGGTTGAGAAGAATGTTAAGTCATGCTACAGCATTTTTACCATGGGGAATATTCTCATAGAACCCCAACTCCTCCTTGGCTGCATTGACACACAGCACCCATAAAGACTAAGTGGTCATGGGCATTTTAAAAATAACTGCCCTGCAGTGAGCCTGGGAAATGCTGTGGAAATCTCTTTCATTTTGTTCTTCACAGGTGGTTCTCCCGCTGCGTTGTTCAAAGTCGTGGGCAAGAACTTGTGGATGGAATCAAAGCCTGCTTGCAAAGTAAGGGAGGGGAAGGGAAGGAGTTCTGCCCTTGTGGAGACAGATCTAAGAACTGACAGTTCAGCTTCCTCAAAATCCTCCTCCCCTGCTGCCCTGAGGGGAGGTGTCACCAACCTGCCCTTGGATAAGAGCAGATTAAACACTGTTATGAATATTGCTGAAAATGAAGAGCATTCTGTGTGAATCTTTCACTGGTCCCCACGTTTCTTTGCAATAATTGAAGACTACTTAGCAGTGCACTTCCAAGAATGCTTCAAGGGATCTGATTGCAGGGAGGGCATCCCCTGCTCCAGCAGAGCAGGTGTGTCCTTGTGTCCTTGCTGTTTGTGTGGGTGCACAGGTAAACCAGAGCTCTTCCTGCAGGTATATTTGTGTAGCACGATGCTAACACAGTTCACATTACTGAAGGATTGAGGACCTTAGTTTTCCAATTTACTGCTGTTTTTCTAGGAAAGAAGATCCATTTTTGTTTTGGAATGAATTGTCATTACAACTAATGGCTTTTACTGGTTTTTTTTAAGCTGCTCTGAGGAACTGGTCCAAGTGGAATCGATGTTTGCCCTCCCGTATCTTCGTGTATCGTGATGGTGTTGGAGATGGACAGCTCAACACTTTGGTTAATTATGAAGTGCCTCAATTTCTGGATTGCTTGAAGAGTATTGGTACTGACTACAGGTAAATCTGTTTCTACCAACCCTCTTTACACTGCCAGAGAAATAAACACTGGGAGACAAAATGAGGCTATGGATGAAGACTGTGCTGTCTTTCCATCCTTTCTGATTTTCACCTGAGCTCAGATACCTGTTTTTCTGATGATTATTTACATGATTCAGATACTTGACTTGTAATATAATAGGAAAGTTCTTAGTACATGCACCACATGACTGCCATACACGTGTGCACATTCACTCTTTGGGCATTTTTGATGGATGTGATAATTTACTTTTGTCCCACTGGTTGATCATAGTCTGGTAAAGCCATTTTTATTTTTTTATTTTTCCACTTCTTAAAGGAAGTTGTTCAGTCACTTACATTTTCAACATTCTGCTTTGAAACTTATCAACTGCAGTGACTTAATCTGCTCTGAAAAATAAAAATATTTCCTTACACTTCAGGCAGGCAGAGCAATTGAAATGCTCAGTTCTTCTGTTTAGCTTGTGTTAATGGCTTTACCAGAAATACTGTTAAGAGACAGCATGGGAAACAGTGGGCTAGAGAGTAGAAATCCAGTCTTTATTTAGAAGATCCCTTTTTGGTCCATTTTCTTCTTCTCAGTGAAGTTAAAGGAGAGTTTGATTGGTGAAAAATAATGAGGGTTGTACCTCAACTAAAAACCTAAAATTGTGAACAATGTCGTATTTAATCTGAATTCAGTAAAGACTTACCTATAAAATTAATGCTGTGGAACTCCATCAGATCTGCTCCTGAGATGGTCTTAGTGCAGTTTTCCAGGAGAGTTTTGTTTTTTCCCTTTTCCTTCCTTTCAGCCCCAAGCTGACTGTGATAGTGGTGAAGAAACGAGTGGGGGCCAGGTTCTTTGCAGAGATTGGTGGGGGGCTCAGAAACCCCCCCCCGGGGACTGTTGTTGACACTGTGGTGACCAGACCTGAGTGGTGAGTTCCTGCACAGGTAAAACCCTCCTGCTCTGCCCAGCAGCTGCTCAGGGAGGAAACACAGCCAATATTACATGCACTGTAAAGATCAGCTGCAAAAACACTTCCCACACTTGTGTGGCTCGGGGGCTGGAGGAAATGAGCAGTGTAAGCTAAGTGAGGTTATCAGGAGGAAAATGGGATAGAACAAATAGTTAATTAATAGTTAATAATTAACTATAGTTAATATTAATAGTTAATAGTCTTGTTGTCTCAAGACCTGGTCCGTATAAGAAGATTATTCATGTTCCTCCTGGTCTCCTTTCAGACACACAGGAAGCTTTTGTGGCCAAAGCTTAGGCATCCTGCTGGGGTTTACTCAATAAGCATAAAAAATCAAAGAAAACAAGACAAACACATGGAGACTTGCATTTTCATGAGACAAAGAGCCCTTTCTGTGGCTCACCTGTGGAGTTTGCTCTCCCTTGCAGGTATGATTTCTTTGTGGTGAGCCAGACAGCAAAGAATGGCTGTGTTGCCCCCACCCACTACAACGTGGTGTACGACACCAGCCAGCTGAAACCCGACCACGTGCAGCGCCTGACCTACAAACTGTGCCACATGTACTACAACTGGTCGGTGAGTGCCCAGCCTGCAGGGGCTACAGCAGGGCTCCTGGAACACCCTGCAGCTCCAAAAGGCCTGCAAGGATGCCCTGGCACCTACAGCAGTTTGAGCACTGCGTGAGCTATGGTTACCTGATCTCTCTGGAGGTTACAGCAGTCTTTGTTCTCGCTAGCAGATACTTGTTCTGAGTATTGTTCCCAATTTGTCACAAGCAAAATGGAAATAACTTCTTACCTGCAGAAGTAGCTGCTCCTTTCTGTGGAGGTGGAACTGTGTTGCTGCATTTCCCTTGAGCCCCTGTTGCACACCCAGCTCAGCTGGTGCCTGAGGTGTCCCTCAGCTTTGTCACCTCAGCAGTCACAAACAGCAGCTTGTGCAGGGCCAGCACTGAACGTAAACCCATGTGAGAGGTGTCAGCAGGGCACTGCAGTTGGGAACTTTGGGGGTTTTTGCCTCTGTTCTTCTCTTGTGTTGGGTGGATGTAAGGTTATTTTCACAACTCAGCACAAACAACAGGGAATGCAAATTTTACACATATGTAGATTTTGAAGGCCCAGGGCTCTTGGTTACAGTGATTGCATGCTTATTTAAATTACTTGAAAATAATTGCTTTTTTTTTCTTTTTTCCCCTTTCTGCAGGGTATTATCAGAGTACCTGCTCCTTGCCAATATGCTCATAAATTGGCTTTCCTTGTGGGTCAGAGTATTCACAGAGAACCAAGCCTGATGCTTTCAGAAAGACTCTACTACCTTTGAAGCTGAGTTACCAGCCAAACACAGAGTGTAGTTCCTCTCGAGGGAACGTGGAATTGTCTGGGCTTTTGGTTTAGTTTTGGTTTGTCATAAGAGAAGTGCACAGGATCTGCAGTTGTGGAAATTATTTTATTTTCATTATACCAGGGAAAAGCTTGACATGACTGATTTGCATTTTGAACAGGCGTCTGATTGCTAGAATAACTACACAGATTTTTGTGATTTTTGATACTTATTTACTAAAGTTTTTCTGTGATTCTTCCCAGAAGTTTATTGGTTGTTCTTATTTACATTTTGAGAAGTCTTAGAATTACTTCTTGCATGAGAGATCCAGAGTTTTGCAGGCCAGAATCCAAACTCTTCCAGCGAGCTCATGACCCTTCTGATTTTCAAAATGCTTCAATATTGTTGACTCCTTGTTTTTGTTGGCTGTTAAAATGAGAGCCAGATTTGTCTCCTGAATTGTTTCCTACCTTAGAAGGAGGCGAGCAGACCTTAGCAAGGCTTTGTTTTGAGGCTGTGCAGTGATGCAGAACCTCTGGCAGGGTTTTTAACAGTTGTCATTGTGAGGGATGTGCAAAACAACCACTGTCCTGGGGCTGTGCTTTTCTTTGTCACTTCACAGGCACTGCCCTGTGAGAGGAGAGGGCTGGAGAGGAGCTGGACTGCTCCTGTCCAACCACAGGATTCTAAATGAGAAAAACCATTTCCATCAAGGAGTATCAGTGCACTGACAGGTTTGGGGGTTTGTTTTTGCAGTTCTGAGCAATGGCACAGCCCTGGTTTGTTCATATCTGAGGTTTTCATTGGTCTCTGTTCTGCAGCCCAGTTTGTGAACTAACAGCAGGGGTGGGGATGGAGGCTGAGCTCAGACTTGTGCAGTAGCAGAGTCAAACCACTGCACGTGGAGAAATTCAGATAGTGCTGGTTTTCTTAACCTCCCTGTTGTGAACCTTGTTGCTTTTCTTTGTGAGATTTAAATAAAGTTGTTGCTTTAATTAATCCTTGCTCGTTTGAGCCTGTGGTGTGTATTTTGTTCTTCACCACTGGGGCGTTGGGCACAGATGGGACAATTGCTGGAGTAGCTTTGTAACCCTTTTTTACCTCTGGGAAGCTCCTGCAGTCTTGCAGGCAGAGGAGATTTCTTTAAACCTTTTCTCAATTCTGCAGTAAACTTGAGCAGCCATGGACAGCTTTGAAAAAAGGCTGGCACAGGAAGCCAGCAGCTGACACTGTGGATTTATGAAACATACTGCACTCTACAAAATATCAAATAATTTATTTATATAAAATATAATACACAACGATTGTACACATGCACACATCCACACAGTACTTTACCACAAATGTAGGCCAGTTATTTTCTTTAATTAAATGGTATCATCTAGCACACAGTATTTTACAGTAATTTACATTGTTATCTGAAGACACAATGGGGAAGCTTTGATCATTCATTTATAAACCTTCCATAAATTACAAAAAGAAAGGCAGTCTGAAAAGTATGTATAAACAGTAAAAACAATTTACAAATGGACAAGAATTACAAAATAGTAACAGCCAATGACTGCCATCAGGGGTGGGGTTGTTTTTGTGATATGCCAATATTGCAGGTGTGGTTTGATCCCAGCCTGGCTCAGCTCCTCAGGGGTTGTGCCTGTGGCACAGTTTGTCCTCTCCCTTCAGACCTCAGCAGCCTGAAACTGCCTTTTGGCCTAGGACTGAACCTCCACAGCAAAAACTGGGGAGTCAAGAAAGGGGGGTTGGTGGGGACTTGTTTTTTTCCCAGGAGCTTAGAACAGTGAACCCCAAAACTGGAGGGGGTGGATGGTTGAAAGTGGGTGAGGTTCTGAGTGACTTACACTGATCCCAGAGGAGTGACAATGACAAACCAGGACAAGGGTTTGTTTTTTACTGGGGGAGCAAAAACTAAAAAATAAGCATTTAGCACAGCACTTCCACACTCCCAGGAGATCATCAGACATGGAATGGGGGCAGGAACAGAGAATTGACCTGAATCACGTGGTGGGGGAGGATGGAGACAGCTGAACCCACAGTACATACGAAGTATACGCTGCATATTTATTAGACAGTACAAATCATTGTGCATTAATAAGGCAAAACATCAAGGCTGATTCAACTAGGAGTTTCAAGACCATTTTGGTTACTGATAATAATTGGATAAGTGGGGTGATCTTTCTGAATTAGCAATCAGTGAAGAGAATTTTCTCCCCCACTCGTGGTTAAAGAAGAATAAAGGCTGAGATTTTTCCAATGGAGTTGCAGGTGTTGAGCTGACTTCCAATAAAACCATGTTCTGTTCTTAATCCCCCGACCCTTTTTTTTTTTTTTTTTTTTTTAATATTTTTATAAAAGGTTTTTCCAACAGCAAATCCACTCCACCTTTTTTTTTTCTTGCTGTTTTGATTAAGCAATTCACATGACTCTATTGATGCCAGAGTTAAAAATGCAAAGGTCTGGTAAAGTACTGCATAGTCATGAAAGCCCTAGTTTTGACTTTAAGAAAAAAAAAAAAAAAAAAAAGAAGTACACAGACTAGAAGCTTTACAAGTTGTCCAGGAGCACATGACTCATTTCACTGCACCAAGCTTTTTCAGCAGTTTCTTGCCTTTGGAAAGGAGCCCCTTTTTCTTTTTCGAGGCCATTTCCCTGCCTCTCCCGGGACTACCAGAGCCCATCACCGGTGACGGAGGGGAGGACCCGGCATGGAGATGAGCTGTGGGGGATGGTGCTCTCCGGGGTGTACCTGTATTCTCGGGAGGAACCTAGTAGGTACATTGTTATCATTTATTTATTCCATCTCTCAAAGCTTCAAAGCCATCAGCAGCAAGAAACTTGGCAACATCACTTGTCCCCACTATTACCCGCTTAAACAAAAAAGGGCTTGGTTTTCTTTTCTTCTCTCTGGTTTAAAATACTGAGTGGGCTTATGGAAAATGCATCAATTTAGGGAAAAATAATAGAAATAGAAAACCCACCAATCAAGCCCAGTTTTGGATATATCTTTTATAAAGGAAAAGTTGGATATACTCGCTCTGCCAGAACTCTGGCCACAAAAGCCACAAAACTGGCTTTGTTTTTTCATTTCAGTACTCTGACAGTACTAAAATGGAGAGGGATACTTTCAGCTATAGATTTAAGAAAAACAAAGGTATTAATTACTACAGATTAGCATTCTATAGAAGCCAAACTCTTTTCAGAAGAAATTACTTAAAATGCTACATGATCACTTACTTTTTTATGTCCTTTAAATGCCTTTTCTTTAAAATTGGCTAGCAAACTTTATGTACAGATTAGAGAAGATGGCACACTGGCTTAAAGAAAAAAAAAAGGAAAAAGAAAAAGCTAAAATGAACCTTAATTGCAATCAAAGAAAGCTTAAAGGCCCTGAGTGCTTGATGTGTATGCTGCAGCTATGGGGTTGATAGATGACAGCATTCCTAAATATTTTGAACAGGGGTTTTTTTTCAGTCATCAAAAGCACTTGGATGAAAATGCTAAAAATTACGTATACTCAGCCTATCCTAACTACAGTGCCCAGCTGGCAGAATGGTTACTATCAGTAAAGATGATATTTTCACAGTAGAGTCCATGCTGTAGGGAGGCCTGCTAGCTGGCAGTTCAAGTTAAACAGCAGCAATTTACTGGCTTCTTGTGCAACAGTGAGTTAAGCAAAGGGGCTTCAAGCCTACTTTGATTTTAAATCAAGGTCTAATTCTAATGAAAAAAACCAAAAAAAACAAAACCAAAACCAAACCAAAACAACTTGGTAAAGCACCCCAACGTACACCTGAAGATACCAGATATGGAGTCTAATGCATTCATCCAGTGAGCTGCATGTTCAGGTCGAGACTTTATTGCATTGGTAAACCAAACGGTTGCTAATATTGCAAACGTACACTCGCTAGGAAAACCAGGAAATTGTACCGCAGGAAGGGATTGGTTTTGTTTTCAGAAGTGTTGAATAGTTGGTCTTAGGCAAACTGGGGTATAATTGATTGTGGAAAACACATTTTTAAGGCAGACAATTTAATTAAGTAGCTGTATTTGAGTGTAGTGAGTTTCAGAACCAACTATCCCCGTGTAAACTACTGTCCGTGCCAGCGTCACTGCTGTTCCTGCAAGGGCTGCAGCTGCTTGTGCTTTTCTCTTGACACAGGAGCTTGGAATTTTTACATCCCAGCTTGGCTAGCAATGCAATATGCAGCTTTGTTTGTAGGGTAGTTAGACACCAAACTCTCCTCTCTATGTAAACATAAACATTGAGCTCGGGAAGAAATATGTTCCAAACGCTGACCTTCGGAAAGGGAGCTGGGATTGATTTCAGAGGGTTCCTCTGTGAAAGGATTTGTCTCCTAAGAAAGGAGTTGGCATGACTAGGTACAGCAAAGGCAGACAGCCTGTTCTTCTGTGGCCAAGGGGTTTGGAGACATATTTCTTTTCTTTTCCCCCACAATTAAGTTTCAAGACTTGCATTAGATAGCCAGGTAGCTTTAATTGAAATCTCTATTGGTATCTTCAGTTGCTCACTTACGTGAAGGCTACATTGCCTTATTAAGGTGTGAAATGAACACTCTTCTTCTGTTTCCAAGCAGATGAGCAAAGAAATAAAAATATATATAAAATATATAATATAGAAAAGTATTGCAGTGATGAAACAAAACCAAAAATGAGATACTCTAAACATGATTAATTCTTTCATAAAAGAGAGGTCTCTGAGCAATTAATTGTCACCAGTTGGAACAGGAAGTTGGAAGGATTAAGAGATGACCACCGTCAGTCCATCAGCTGTAGTTACAGTTTGTATTTAGAGGAACACTGGTACCAGCCTTTTGTGCACAAAAATTCTTTTAGTAAGAACAATTTAGAAGCTTTGGGAAATAAAAATCACCAGGAAAGAGCTGCTTAAATTCAGATTATAATGGCTGGCACTGCAATGACTGCAATCAAACAGTCAATTCAGCTTCTCCATTTACAAATGTAGCTGGCCAAGGCTAAAGTCATTTTTCCTCATGGTCTATTTTATTTATCGAAAGATAATTTTAAATGAGCAAATGAATTTAAAAGTAATGTTAAAAGTAATGTCTAAATTATACATGAGACAGAATGAAATGGAGAATGGAGGTTTAAGTGTTTCTTAGTGGGTTGCTTACCCTTTTTGCCTTGGACCTCATGGGTGTGTCATGGACGTAGCGCGAGGGAGCGTCGGAGAGAAAGACTTCAACATCATCAGGCACTTCTTCAAGGAAGTTGGAAGGAACCAGCCCCTTCTGTCCATTGAGTTCACCCTGAGAGCAGAGGGAAGCTTCAGTGAATTATTCCATTTAATCACATGCAGGTTCCCAAGCAGGCAGGGACATATTTTTGCCTACTTCAAAGCTGGTAAGGGAGAGGAAATTCCCATCCAAGGTCCTGGGGCACCCTGAGAGGTCCCACATTTCAACACCCCTCCCCAGGCTGGTGTTTAAGTGGTGCTGGTGAAGCTGGGAGCAGTTTGGGGTGACCCAGCAGACCCAACTTACATAGTAAAATCCATCTTCATCGATCTCACCAAAGACAGTGATGATGTCCCCAGTGCAGAAGGTCAGCTCGGCCTGCAGGGAAGGACAGGGACAGGCAGTGTCAGGCAAAAACCAACTTCTTCTTTATTCATGGCAAATCCATTAAGATTTCTCCCCACTCTTTCATGGTAAGACACTGGTGAAACCAAACTGATCTTTGAGAGCCAAACCTTTTTTTTTTTTTTTTTTTTCCCCTGGGGTTTTTTCCCTCAGGTTCAAAGGAAGGGCTCCTAAATCAATGCTGGTGGAGAGGGGACAGCTCAGGGGTGTGACACAGCTGAGGCCCTGCTCTGTGAGGGCCAGCACAGCTCAGAGAGCTGCTGTGCACAGCACCAGGGCTGGGAGGGACCCCTGGACATCACCCAGCCCAACCCCTGGAGCACAATGTCCCTGCACTGGAACTGGCCTGGATTCTCTTCAATAAAACCTTCACAATGGGCAGCTCCACTCTGATCAGCACACAGGGCACTGGGCTCTTTCTAATTATCTGTGGCTTAAATGTAATTAGGGAGGGGGTTTTAAATTAATTTTAATTTCCTGTGGTCACGGGAGAGGGAACAAACAAAATCTTTGCAATACATCAGCACAATGCATTTGATTTGTTGGCCAGACTACTTTGTAACACTGTAATTTAGAAAAAGTTTTGGTTCGGTAAGAAAGAGAAAACAACCCTGGCTGTGTTCTAAAGCACCAAGTCCCACATATATCAAAATTCACTTTCTCGTTTAGAAAACCCCAGAGTTCTACAGTTCGCCAGTTAAAAGCAAAACCAACCCCTATTTTAAATGGTAACTTTAAAGGGTAACGGGCTGAGCTGTGGCCCTACCTCCACATCCACGTTGGGGGAGCTCTCCCTGGGGTCGTAGTCGTAGAGGGCCACCATCCTCCTGGTGGTCAGCGGCTGCTGCCGGGCACGGCGGCCGCGCTCTGCGGGGCAGGATGTCAGGTCAGCCCCCAGGGGTGCCCAGGGGTTCCCAGGGTTATCCCCAAAGGGGTCCCAGAGTTATCCCCAAAGAGTTCCCAAAGTATTCCCAAAGGGGTTCCAAAGGGGTCCCAAAGGGTTCCCAAAGGGTTCCCAAAGGGTTCCCAAAGTATTAGCAAAGTGTTCCAAAATTATTCCCAAAGTGCTCCCAAAGTGTTCTCAAAGTACTCCAGAAGTGTTCCCAAAGTTATTCCCCAAGTTATACCCAAAGTCTTCCCAAGTCTTCACAAAGTGTTCCTCAAAGCCTTCCCAAAGTATTCTCAAAGTTATTCCCAAAGTCATTCCCAAAGTATTCCAAAATTATTCCCAAAGTATTCCCAAAGTTATTTCCAAAGTGTTCCCAAAGTCTTCCCAAAATTATTTCCAAAGTGTTCCCAAAGTGTTCCCAAAGTATTCCCAAAGTTATTCCCAAAGTATTCCCAAAGTTATTCCTAAAGTGTGCCCAAAGTTATTTCCAAAGTCTTCCCAAAGTGCTCCCGAAGTATTCCCAAAGTGTTCCCAAAGTTATTCCCAAAGTGCTCCCAAAGTGTTCCCAGTTATTCCCAAGGTCCCTCCTGCCCCCTCACCCTGCTCCCAGCAGAGCTCCAGCCCAGCAGCACACAGCCCCAATGGCCAGAGCCACAAACAGAGATGTGCAGCCACTCCCAGCTCATAAATATTAATTAACAATTTTTAAATAATAATTAACACTGGTCTGTCACTCTTTATTCCAAGGCACAGAGTCCCCAGCTCCCTGTGCACAGCAGATTCCACAGTTCTGGGATCTGTTCTGTGCACAGAAATATTTCAGGAGACAAAAAACACTTTCTTTAAAAAAAATCAGAAAAGAAAGTAACAAGCAGAGTGGTGAAGCTACAGATCCCTGTTTGCAGCAAATGATATATTAAGATTAAATGTTACTTGTATAAAGTTGTATAAATATTACTTAGCTGTATAAAGTTGTATACATATTACTTGTATGAAGTTGTATAAATATTACTTAGCTGTATAAAGTTGTATAAACATTAGCTGTATAATGTTATATAAATATTAGCTGTATAAAGTAATCCAGACACTGGCACAGAAGGGATCCCCTGGGGCAGTAAATGACTGCAAAATGTAGATGCATCTGCATAAAAACAAGAGGTGAAGTGGATGCCCAAGAGGTGAAATATCTGTATTTTCTCTTACCAATTTTCTCAATTGGAGTGTTCAAGGGAAGGAAACCTTGTTTCAGAAGCTGATCCATCATCTCCTCATCATCTGCCTGTATCTCAGAGACCATGTTACACGGGATAAGGCCAACCCTTGCACAGGTTTCCCCACGGTAAAATCCATCAGCATCTTTGTCCCCATAAACCTGACATTCAGAGAGTGATAATATTGGTCAAAAAGGTTTTAACATTTAAGAATTTCAGTGCAGGCTGAGGGTTCCTAGAGCACAGATGACAATTGCAAGTTAGATGTGGAATTTTATTAGCTTTGGACCACTTTGACTGGGGTTATAAAACTGGAATTGTTATATTTATTTGGATACATAAGCAGATTATTTATTCATTTATTTATTTATTTATTTATTTATTCAGATATATAAGCAGAATTTGGACCTTTTTGTGTGTGTGCATTAGCTAGGAGTGCTCAGCATTTAGAAAATGCAGCAGCTCTGGTTTGGTACAACACCAGCACTTCTGGGGCTCCTTTGCAGCAGAAATCCTCTCTGAAGCAGCTCCTCCTGCAGGGTTTGTGGATCCGGGGAACTTCAGAATCACCATTTTGGGCTCACCCTAAATCTTTAATTTATACTGGCCCTAACTATCTACAGCAACTTTCAGATTTTTCCCGTTTTGTGGTTATTTTTAAGCCATTAGCATTCGATATTAATTAGCGGGTCCAGTGAGATTTCCAGCCTGAACCTCTGCAGGAAAAAAACCCAAGAAACCCAAGATTCGGATCAGACAGGCAACTTTTCTCCAGAGCACAAAGGAGTTTGTAAAAGTGTCTTTTGTCCCCCTTGTTCTCACCTTGATGATCTGTCCCTCCTTGAACGGCAGCTCCTCCTCCGCAGCGTCAGGGTTGGGGGACATGGTCAGCGGGTCATAGTCAAAAAGTGCAACAAATATTCGAGTGGAAAGATCTTCTGTGCCAGGATCAGTTTCAGACTCCTCATAAATGTCTGGGGAAAGATGGTCATGGCCACCGTAGCCATCTGTGGGAGCAGATTCAGAAAAGAACAATTCAGTAATTCAAGTTGGCCACATCATCCAACTATCCCAGTTAATAATTGAAAGAATGTTTGGCATTTCAGTGAAAAAAACCCCAAACCTCACTGCATGTCCTATAAAGCTTGGTAGGGTTTTTAGTTTTGGGTTGTTTTTTTTTTTTTTTGATTAGCAAGTTGCTGTTTTTAAAAAAAAGCTCCTAAAACCTGCTCTGGAAGTTGGGCTGATTCCCTGTGCCAGACTGACACTTGCACAGCTCACACAGGAAAGCCATTTCTGTCGGGTTAGCAAGAGTTTGCCATAAATTAATGACAAAAGTAGCCAGGAGCATGGCAAGTGGGTACAGAATGAGGCTGATTAGGGGCAGGATGCAGGATGGATGCCGGGATGGCCACACTGATTTCACTGACCATAACCTGCCAGCAGATTTCTCCTGAGCTAAAACCCAACTGCCCCTGAGCCGAAGGCAGCTTTAACAGCCTGCAGCAGGCACTGAGCTGCAGAAAAGGCTCCTGGCAGTGCCAGTGGCTGCTGGTCACACCCTGGGGACACTCCTGTCCTCACTCAGCTCACCCCAGGTAAGGCAGGAGCAGCCTGGCCCCACACCACCGGCTGCTGTTTGGGTTTTTTCAGGATCTCCTTCCCCACTCTGAGGCTGCAAAGAACAGAAATGCACTGATCTGTCCAACTAACCCATGGGAGGGACCAACAGGGGCCGAGACCTTTGTGGCACTGCACTGCCATGGGAGGACCTTCGCCCTGCATGCTCCACCCTGTCAGGCCGTCCTGCAGAGGCTGGGTTACCTAAAAGCTAAAAAACAACAACACAGAGAACAGGTTGGTCAGTTCCAGCACGGCTACATCATGGTCACATGGTGGGACATTAATCAGCTCAATCACATTTGGAAGCACAAGCTCTAAAGGCAACTAAACTTAGTTTTTAACTGAAAGGTTAGCTGAAAAGTGAGTACTGCTGCCTGGCAAACCTGCAAAAGAAAAAAAAATAATGGTTCCTTGGTATATGGCAGAGTTTTGTAACCAGCAGTCACGCACCAGAACAAAAAAAAAAATAGAAAATAAAAGAATAATTTCTGAAATATTCTTTTGCCTTTGTCGTTGCTGCTAAGGTGGAGTTTGTGTGTCCTGAAGAGCTGCACGGGCAGCCTGAGCTGTGCAGGTGGGGCTGCCCTGCCAGGCACCCCTGGCTGCGTGTGCAGATCCCAGCAGGACAACAGGACAGCAGGACAGTCCTCATGGCCCTGGCTGTGTGTGTGCAGACCCCTCCTGGGCAGCAGGACAGTCCTCATGGCCTTGGGCACAGGCTCTGGAGTGGCCTTGGCTGTGTGTGCAGATCCCAGCAGGGCAGCAGGGCAGTCTTTGTGGCCCAGGCTGTGTGTGCAGATCCCAGCAGGGCAGCAGGGCAGTCTTTGTGGCACCCTTGGCTGTGTGTGCAGATCCCAGCAGGGCAGCAGGGCAGTCTTTGTGGCCCAGGCTGTGTGTGCAGATCCCAGCAGGGCAGCAGGGCAGTCTTTGTGGCACCCTTGGCTGTGTGTGCAGATCCCAGCAGGGCAGCAGGGCAGTCTTTGTGGC
>JBBMKD010000044.1:13610927-13662993 GCA_037834095.1 Argya squamiceps
GGCTGTGTGTGCAGATCCCAGCAGGGCAGCAGGGCAGTCTTTGTGGCACCCTTGGCTGTGTGTGCAGATCCCAGCAGAACAGTCCTCGTGGCCTGGGCAGGGGCTCTGGAGTGGCCCTGGCTGGCAGGGGCTGTGCAGGATGCAGTAGTGATGCAGCAGTGATGCAGCAGTGATGCAGCAGAGGTGCAGACACTTCATGAGGGCACAGCTGGCTCTGCTCCCTGCACCCACAGCCAGCTGGGCACTGCAGCTGCACCCAGGAGATCTCCAGAGCTCATGACAGAGTCGGGGCCAGCAGCACAGCCCAGGCACCACTCCTGCTGCTGGGAGGAACCTGTGGGATCATCTCAGCCGGGCTGGGAGGCTGGAGAGCAGCAGCTGAGGCCTGCTCTGCCGTGGGAGGCGTCAGGATGGAGTTTGTGCTCTGGGACATTGCAGACAGAAGGTAAAGACCCAGCTCTGGTCTCTGGGGATGAATTCCTCACCCCTGGAGGCTCCTCTGGACACGAACAGGCAGAAATCAAACAGGAAAGGTCTTGCAGATCATCCTTGGAGGAGGTGGGATGGGCCTGGCCTCCCTCTGGAGGCAGCTCTGTGCCTGCATTCTCTGCAGAGATGCAGTCTGCAACTTCAAAGGCAACAAGAGATGGTCTGAAAAGGGCAGCAAAGGAGTGACAGCGCAGAGATAAGGCAGGAAATGAAAATGATGGAGCTGTGACTCCAGAAATCTGGGTCACTGTCACACTGGGGGAGAATCTTGGTTGTTGTCTTGAGATGTTCCATGGTAAAGAGCATATCCTGAAAATTCTGGGAATGAGATGAATAAAAACAACATGATGAAATGAATTCCTTGACAATAATAATAATAAAAAAAATTTAAAAAGATGAAACATTTCTCCAGCTAAAAATGGAGCTTTTTTAGAAAAAGCAACATTCAGATGGGCAAAATAAAGAAAAGCAATCTTTTGGAAAAATTGTAGTTCAGCTAACCCTTAATTAAAATTTAGATTCAGTTGTCCTTTAATAGAAGCAGCCATTATTGTAATTTGTTCTGGGGGAAAATCATTGCAAAGCAAATTAATCTGATTTCAGCATGACACAAAAGAGGACCATAAACGAAAATGCAGAGTAATAAACAAAAATGAATGGGGAAGAAAAAAAAAAGGGGGGGGAAAATGCAGCAGATGGGTCCAAAGGATGGACTTGAAAAATCAATTTGGTAAAAAAATGGAAAAAGAATAATAACAATAATAAATAAAAAAGAACAAAATATAAAGAGAATGAAGAAAACAGACTGATTCGGCAAGCAGATGTTAGAAGATATTCACACACCAGAGAGTCTTCAGCGTCTCTGTGGGGTGGCTTTGCCCTAGAGCCGGCGGGGTCAGGGTCTCTCCTCCAGCCCCCCTGCCCCGCTCCGTTACACAAACGCTCTGCCCGGGCTCCCCGCGGGGCTTCGGCCTTCCTCCCGGGGCTGGGCCGGCCGGGATCGGCCCCGGGCTCCCCCGAGGACGGGAACTCCCCGAAATCCTCCTCGATGCTGCTCTGCCGGGTCAGGGCTCTCCTGCGGGCGGGCGGCGGCCGCCTCCGGCAGGGACAGGGCTGGGGGTGTCCCCGGGGGCTGTGCCGGGGCTGCTCTTCATCGCTGACCCAGGGCTGTGTGACCCCAAACCGGGGCTCCTCTTCATCACTGACCCGTGCGGGTCTGACCCTGTGCCGGGGTTCTTCTTCCTCACTGCCCCAGGGGTGTCTGACTCTGTGCCGGGGCTCCTCTTCCTCGCTGCTCCACCGGGGTCTGGGACTGTGCCGGAGCTCCTCTTCCTCACTGCCCCACCGGGGTCTGACCCTGTGCCGGGGCTCCTCTTCCTCACCGCTCCAGCTGTGTCTGCCCCCAAACTGCGGCTCCTCTTCCTCGCTGCCCCACCGGGCTCTGGAGCTGTGTCGGGGCTCCTCTTCCTCACTGCCCCACGGGGGTCTGGAGCTGTGTCGGGACTCCTCTTCCTCACTGCCCCAGCTGTGCCTGACCCCAAACTGCGGCTCCTCTTCCTCGCTGCTCCATCTGTGCCTGGCTCTGTGCCGGGGTTCCTCTTCCTCGCTGCCCCACGGGGCTCGGGAGCGGTTCCAGGACTCCTCTTCCTCGCTGTCCCAGCTCCGTCTGAGGCCGAGGCGGGTCTCCTCCTCCTCGCTGCCGCAGTCCAGCCCGCTGTCGGGGCTGCGGGACAGGGGCTGCCTGCCCCTCCATCCCCGCTCCTCGGGGACGGAGCGCTCGGTGCCCGGGGCGGTGCGGAGCCTGCCCGGGCACCGCGGGCTGTGCTGCTGCCGGCCGGGGCCGCCCCTGCGGGCTCGGGAGCCTCCAGATATCCTGGGGCTCTTCCTATAGGGCATACCTAAACCCTGCTTGTACAGCACTTCAGGATGATCCCCGTCCTCTTCAGCCACTTCGGGAATACTGAAAAGCCTCTTACTGTGGTGGGTCTGCTGGGGAAAGCCAGGCTGTTCCCAAAAAGGGGCTTCAGTGGTCTTATTCTTATTGTACTCCTTAAGGTTATGTAATGTTAAAAACCAGGCGGGGGGGACAAAGAGTGTGTGACAAAAATAAAATGGGAGGGAAAAGGGAGAAAAGAAAAATAAAGACAGAATTAGTTTTAGAGCAATGGCAAACGTAAGGCATGCAGCTTATATAGTGAAAAGGATGTCATGCTTTGAATGAGGATCTGTGAAAAATAAATATATGATTAAGAAGTTGCTGGGTGCCAGATCCAACATGACAGGTCAGTACAAAGGACTGAGTGATGCTCTTCACAAGAATAAACTCGTGCATTTGAACCAGAGCAATGAAAGCCACATACACAGGTTCCAGCAGGGTGAGTGAGGATGGCATTAAATTCCATCCTTGGCCCCTGCCAAACTGCCACCTGATTTTCTTTGTGACCAGAACCCGCATCTGAGAATGACAGCTCTGCCCTAGCAAGCTTCCTTGCTTTACACCTCCTAAAGCTTCTTATATAAGTAGTAAATAAATATCTTCAGCCTCCTGTTGGAGCAGAGCAATTCCACAGCCATCATTAAAGGAGTTCTGGCTTCCTTTCTAAAATTCTAAAAAACTTGCACCATTTTTAAAGCTTGGCCTCCACGGAAAGCTCCCTGGGACTCAGGCTGCTCTCTGAGCTCACTGCACTGCCACCAAATCTCTCATCATGATCTTGTACCTGCTCCATAAAACCAGTCAGCCTATGAGCAAAAGTTAAAGTCTCTCTTTATGCCAGAAGCAGGTAAAAACTCTCCCAGTCTGGGTAAAAGAAGCATTCTGGACATGCCAGATGCATTTCGCAGTTTTCCTGTTCCATTTCCACTAAACACAGCTTGGTCTGACACAGAATCCTGAGAGTCTGGGCTGGGCAGAGGGAAGGGAGCAGAATGCAGGAGGCTCTGCCTGCCAGGATTTATTGATCCTGCAGCCAGGGATCATCTCCCCTTGTGCCTAATGCCCAGATCAGGGGCACCTCTGGGCTCAACAGCACCCAGAAATAACAACAGATCATCCTGAGATCCCAGCAGCATCTTCCTGAGCACTCTAAACCCAGCTGTGGTTTGGGCATTGTCCCCCCTCGGGCAGAGGGAACTTTCTAAGTTACTTTAGACTGTTTCACCTCTTTTCCTTTGGTTTTAAAACATGTGTAACACCCGTGAAACTTGAGATAAAGCACCGCAGAAGTGGGAAGATCAGTAAGCATGAACTACCACACTTCTGATAGACTACTACATCAAGAGAAGCCTGCAAACCTTAGCAGGTCAAAAATTATTTCCTAACACCAGTTTAGGTTCTGGAACTTTCTCAATATCAGCACTGATAATGCTGATTTAAATCCAAGAAGTAAATACACCTTCTGATGCATAGAGAACAAGAACAGTCTGGGGATTATTCTTTTTGCCAGGGAAAGGGGATAGAAGGAGCATGCAGAAGGATTTCGCTTTTCATCTTTATGTTGGTGCAGCAATAGAATCACTGATAATTTCTTCTTTTGAAAAAGTACCTGTCTCATTGCAGGCAGTAGCAGAATAAAAGGACTGAATTTACAGCATGTAAAAGCAGACATAGGAACGGTCAGAATTCTTGTATGCATGAGAAAATATACTGATTTTAGTTGAGCAACAATCTACTGGGAAAAAAGTTAATCTGTGGGTTTGAGCTTTCTAAGGAAACACAATTTGTGTAATTACTACACACATAAAGAATGTGTGTACTACACACAGAAAAAGCAAGTACAATTTAATAAAAGAAGTAAATACAAATATAATATGGCAAATATATATTCAGTATTGTGTTGGCCAGGGAGTGCTCTGCATGTGCTTTAGCTGTTATACTGAAGTTGTCTTTCACAATGAATATTCCTGTATTAAAGCAATATTTCTGGAATGTATTTCCTATGTTCTCTGGTGACTCCCTAATATTCAGAGCACAGGGAGTTCTCATAAAGCACTGATCAAACAAAGCTGAAACAATTCCGTTTCTTACAGGAACACCTTAAGCCTGTGGAAGGGACGGGACCAGCACTGGACACACGGACAGATCACTCACACAGGAAAAACTTCAGTTGTTTTACAAGTTTTTACAAATCTCCGTGCTCAGAAACAAATCATTTTCGGGGTAGCACATGCAGTGCATCCTCACAGAGACAAGAGGAAGGTCCCCAGATGCGGAACAGAAATTGCAACTGCAGCAATCACGCATAGGAAAACAGTCAGTTAATCAAAATTTATCTATCAAATAATGCAAGAAAGAAGGCAATAAATGCACTAAAGCAGCCCAGGTCTATTTCTGTGTGCCAGGGTGGATGTTGCTGCCCTGCAGGGTCTCTCAGTGCCTCGAGGAAGGCTCTGGGCAGCCCCAGGTGCGTGCCCCGTCCCTCACCTTGAGCGCGCCGTGCGAGGTGAGGCTGAGGCGCCGCCGGCCGCCCTCCTCCAGCTGCATCTCCGAGTACAGCTCCTCCTCATCCTCCTCCAGGATGTCCGACAGGTCCGAGCCCCGGCTGCTCTCCGTCTGGTACTCCTCCCCGTGGCAGTAGTGAGCCTGGCAAGGGGAGGAGAGAGCTTAGTGCAGCTAAAGCCGATAATCCTGGATAACCTGAGCGTTCCCTGGGCTGCGATGGGACACTGGGACCCGAGGGAGGGACATCATCAGCCTGGGCTCTGCTCCAGGGGAGGTGTAGGAACAGGGTAAAAAGTTGGTCTGTCATTTCTTCTAAGTGCAGCTAACAAGTAATCTGTAAGTTCCCACTGAAGCTGTTTTGAGAATGAGAAGTTCCTTTAACACAACAATCTATTCTGAGAGCGAAAAATACCTGTAACAACAAGGGATTTGTCCCACAAGAATCAGTAAACAAATTATTTGAATAATCCATGAATAGATAGATTTGATAAACAAGTAAAACACCTTTTACTAACCAACAGGATAATTAACAAGAAAGCCATTAACCAATTAGAAGTTACCCTCGAGGTTTATAAAAACTGTATAAAAGAGCACATGGCCATAATAAAGAGCATTCTGAACTTTTATGGTGTCACTCTGTGTGTCATGACTGTCCCAACAACAGGGAGACACTGTAGGGAAATTTTGTTTTGCCTATTTATGATCAGAATTCAAGAAATCTAATCCCAATCCCAGGTGATACAAAAAAAGGATATCTCCATTCACAGCACTGGCTCTAGTTTTAGTCCTGATTAAATTCCCCTGTTAAAGAGGTCCTTCATGCATCAATGGGCTTGCTGACCAAACTGTAAAAGCCTTGGGATAATTAATGTATCATCTGTTCTTCACAGCTGTTTGTTACATCACATTATCCTTCAGAAGTGGTCAGCATTTAATTCTTGCAGTGTGTTACCACCATTGCAGACCCTCAACACAGGAGGTCGGGTCTTCGGCTAAAGTTTTTTTAATTATACCAAGACATAAGAAAACATCTCTTTTCCAGAATTTACATCTCTCTTGAAACTAATGTAATAAATAATTTAGTATTGTTTTTTCAGTGGGATCAGGCCAAAAGCTGTGCAGTTGTGCAAAATTCTTGTGGCAACCCCTGTTCCCATTCCTTGGAGCCAGCCCTATCCCCTGCTTGTTTCCTGTCATTGGGGGATCAGGTCACACCATGGAATCCACAGCAGGTGACACCTTACACAGAAAGGGCCCAGAACCCAGACAGGACACTCCAGGCACATTTTCCACATTTGCCATCTCCATTTGTTCAGTTTGCAGTGCCTGGAGGGGCGGGTGCTCAGGAGATCCCTGTGCCAAGCTCAGTTCCCAGCCGCAGGAGCATCCCCTGCCAGGCTCTGCCCCGTGTCCCCACACAGCCACAGCCCCAGAGGTGACCTGGGCAGGGCTCCTGGACAAAACCCTCACTGAACACCTGAAACGACACCAGAGCCTGGCTACTCACCTGCTTCCCAAGCTCTGACCCCTTCAGGAAGTCATCGACAGAGGCGCCCCTTCGCTTGACCTTGGGGGAGTCGTAGCCATCCTCCTCCTCATCGGAGTAGGGGGCAGCGCTGCTCCTGTCGCTGAAGACGCTCCTCCTCTCCATCTGACAGAGCAACAGAGGCAGGGGCAGTCAGCACGGGCTCCCTGCACCCTCGGGGGCTTTGCCGGGTCATTTAAATCGATGGCACAAACGGCAAAGCTGAACGCTCAAGCACACAACATGAATGTACTCACGGTGTAAAGCACTGTCAATTTTCCCTAGCTGGAACCTCTGAGGAGTTTTTCAAGAAGTTTTTGCCTGTTTTATTGCCCTCACTCCTCAACAATTACCTGATTCTATGCCAGCTCTCCTCCCTGTACCACTCAGCAAAATTCTCAGTACTCTGCAGTCAGAGGCTGCCAGCAGAGACACTCCTCACCCTTGGCTGAGGTAGTGGATGATAAAGCCACGACAGCATTTCTGACCTCAATACAAAAAAAGCCCCAGAATGAGGCTGTGGGCTCTTGCTCTGAGGAGCTTCCTGGCCTCAGTAATTCCTGCTGGCTCTGGTGACAATCCTCATCAGCCACCAAGAGGCTGGCCCAGGGCAGGGGCAGGCACACAGCTCCTTCTGCAGCACTTACCAGGAGTGAAGAATTTGCACCACAGGGGACTAAACATGACAAACATCCCTGGCAGAATTCGATTTAATTTAAAATTAATTCATCTAAAAACTTCTGTCCAGATTCCTGAATAAAACATTTCAAGCATCACTTAAACTAATGTAATCAAACGTGGTTCAGAGCACATGTTGTGCCAGCAATTTTTCAAACCAGGAAAAGTATTTCTGTTCTCTTTCCCTTATGATTCTTAAATGAACTTTCACCTCATAGGGCCAAAAAAACCAATTACCTTTTCTTCCTCTATTACATTCCAGTCTTCTTTATTTATAAACAAAAGGAAGATATATACAGATGTATACATATGTGCTTATCAGACCTCACTGATCCAGAATTATTCAGGTTCTCAAAAGCTGGCTCAATTTACCCACTGCATCAAACACATCCCAAAACAGGAACAGTGAAGAAGTTGGGGCTGTTAAGACATGTGTGAACTGTCAGAATTAATGGAGTTATGTTGGAGATGGGAGACTAAAAACTGGACATAACTGATGATTGCCAGATGAAGGACCAAGAAAATACATGAAATAAGTGACACCTCAGCTTGCAAGAAAAAACAAACAGTTTTGAGCAGCTTGTGATGAGAAAGTAATTGCCCAGGGCATTGGGAGTATTTAAATATTGCAGATTTGTGTGGAAAACCCACAGCACATTGTCAGGATGCATCCACATCAGCTGTACTGACCCCAGAGCCCCAAATGTGGGATTTACATTAACTGGCAAAGATGTGAGTCAGTGCAGCAGCCCTGGCTCATGGTGCTGCCCACACTAGGGGTGTCCCTGGGCAGTGACACTGCTGGCAGCCCCAGGAGGAGCTGGAATGAAGAGCAGCTGCAAACTCATGTGAAAATGCAGCACCAAGAAGGGCAAATATGTAAAATTCCCTGTGGATCCATGACAGGGGAGACAGCTGGGCTTTGTGAGCCCAGAATTCCAGCACACTGCTTCTCAAGCTCTGGATCCTCAGGGTTTAAGGATGATTGCCTGCTCCTTAAAGCACATGATGGAAAACCTTTGATAGCAAGTGTCACAATGAACAAGCCAGCCCAAAAAAAGCCTTAGGAAGTTTCCAAAAGAAGTTTCCTTTACCCTGTTGCTCTCTGCCACTCTTTGTGCAGCTTCTCTTGCCATGGCTTTAGCGACGGTGTTGGGGACGGGAGTGCCTTGAGGCTGGGGCAGGATCCTGTTGGGGGATGGAGACCTCCTGCCCTGGAGAGGGCCGTGGAAGGTGGGTGGCTCCAGCATGTGTCCGTGCGCGGGGGACGCCGAACGAGTCTGCTCCCACGACTCATCCCTTTTTACATGTGGGCCTAAGTGTTCTTTGGTTTCTGGGGCTCCGGCACTTGCTAATGGCTTAGATTTGGGAGCAGTCCTGGGGTGGGGGGTTGGAGGCACCAGGAGGTCGGGTGGAATGGCAGCAGCAGCAGAGTCCAGGGAGTCGCCGTGCGCGGAGAGCGTGCGCACCGTCACCTCCCGCGCCTCCAGGCCGCGCAGCCTCGGCAGCTCCAGCGCCGTGCCCTCTGCTGCTGGGAACATCACCTCTGCCACCTGGGGACACAGACATGTCACCGAGAGCCCTGAACGCCCTGCTGGCCTCCCCTCAGCCCCCTCAGTGTACAGCCCTCGGCATCTCCTCAGAGGGAACTGCCGCCAGCGCAGGGCAGGCTGTGAGCACCAGGGCTCCTCCACACCCTGACATGAGCCCCAGGGCCCCTCCATGAGCACCAGGGCTCCTCCACACCCTGACATGAGCCCCAGGGCCCCTCCATGAGCACCAGGGCTCCTCCACACCCTCACCCCAGCTACCTGTCACCCTCTGGCCAGAAGGGCTCTCACAGAGGGAGCAAGGAATGCCCAGACACCAGGACAGGCTCCACTGGCAGCCAAGGAGCCCCTGCAGGGCTGTCCCAGCCTTTCCTGCCAGCTGAAATCTCCCAGCAGCTGTGAGTGTGGCAGGGAAGTCACCTACTGCCCTTTGGCAGTGCCACTGTAACCTGTGACACTGACAGGAGGTGACACTGGCACAGCAGGTGACCCTGGCACAGCAGGTGACCCTGGCACAGGAGGGTGGTGACAGTGGCACAGGAGGGTAGTGACAGTGGCACAGGAGGACACTCACCCTCTGCCCTTTGGCATAGACACCGTAGCCTGTGACGCTGGCACAGGAGGTGACAGTGGCACAGGAGGGAGGTGACAGCGGCACAGGAGGACACTCACCCTCTGCCCTTTGGCATAGACACCGTAGCCTGTGACACTGGCACCGTGTGATGTCCCCGTGGCTGACAGAGCTGGTGGCTTCCAGCACACCTGGATGGTCCCTGGCGTGGGCCCTGCCCGCACAGCAACGTCCTGAGGTGGGGCTGGAGGACCTGGGAGAGAGGGACTGGTCACTCCTGGGATCACAGCACAAGGGCAGCCTGGGCTGCAGGCTGGAAGGTGAACATCTCCCAGCAGCTGCTTAAAGGACAAGGGTTTCTCTGCACTGAACCCAAAAATCACCCAGGAACCTCTTGAGGCATTTACAGAATGTCACTGTAACAGCACACCAAATACCTCCTTAATTAAAAGGCATTACCCTGCTAGAAATAGCTCTACTTTGGCCAGAAAGCCAAAGTAAAAATATCACAGAGATTATCAGTTCATTAATTTTTCAGGCATCCTGCTGTGTTGCTTTAACCATCAAACCCTGGGCAGAGTCTGCTGCTGAAACGTGTGAGGAGCAGGGCTCAGCTGTAGCCATCCCTGCAGAACAGAACACAGACCCTGGTGCTGTGAGATTCCTTCTCCCAGTGAAATAAACACAATCAATTCCTGTTCACCAACCAAAAAGGTACAGACACTTTAACTGTGTGCAGGATGCACGTGCAAACATCACACAAGGACACTGGCAAACTGCCAGTGCATTTCACTGGTTTGCTGCCACTGAATTTCATCCTCTAGTGGACATGGAAATAAAATCATGGTCGTGTTCAGGACAGTGCAGGCACAACAGGAAGTTTTTGCTGACACCATCCCTGCATCTATAAAGTATTTTTACCTTGCAAGTTGAGAGTATGCAAATTGACCTAATGCTATTCTTGGCCAAGAGAGATTTTGGTTCAGGATTGAATTTCAGCTTTCCTGGTCACCCTATTTCATTGACAGCCAGCATTTCCAATCCAGCAGTGCTGCTCAGCTTACAGGAGAGGATGCATCCGATCTAACCCAATGACAATGACATTAATCTGCTCCTGCAGGAGAAGTCACCTTCCCTTCATTCTCCCAGAACTAAACAATCCCCAGGGTGTCTGTCCTGACCTTCACAGGCTGTGGTAGAAAGGTTTAATAAACTGCAATGCCCGAGGGTCAGCATGATTTCTATTTCCTCCCATCACTGAATGGGAAATTATTCCTGATGATTTTCAATGGTCTGGGTCATCAACATAAATGTTTGTTTTGGAATTCTGCTACACTTTACTCCTCATGTTTGGTATTTTTTTACATAAATTAGCTCCAACACCCACAGCAGCCCCATTGGTCTTGATCCTGTACTTATTTCTATATTCAGATCTGAGTGCCCAAGAGAGAAACAAATCTGTTTTTATTGAAGCAATTCCATTGCTTTGATGAATCGAGATGAGTTCAGTTTCATGACACATCATGATGGTGACTCCCATCACTGACTCCAAATTCATCCTTTTCCTTTGTTCCAGTGACTCTGGAATAGAGCCCCTGATCACTCCAACAGCTGCTGTTTTGTTTTCTCTGCACAACAGTGAAAAGCTGGCTGGATTCTGTAGAAGTGCTCCCAGTGAAAGGAGGCAGCGGGGAAAGTTCTGGGATCTCTGGCTCTAAAAGCTGAGGCTTCCCTGCCCTTCAGCTCCCCAGCAGAGAGCAGCTCTGCAGTGCTCAGCAGACTTCACAGCTAGAGGGAGATACAGCACGGCAAGTGTTCTGCCTGGAAAAACCCTCACTCACAAGGCCTTTCCTCAATAGCAGTTGAAATGAGTTCAAGCCAGCACCCAGGCAGTGCCTCCCGAGTCCCCCGGGATCCCCCAGGTGTGAAATGCCCTCCTTCCAGCCCATCCCACATCAGCACTGCCTCCTGTGCCATGCAGTGACTCCAGACCACAGAGCAACGTGTGAGCTGGGGACATTTCACTGAAACGAGGATATTTCAGCTGAGGACGTTTCACTGAAACAGGACTGCCATCAGAACAGGGGGCACAGCAGCTCCACTCCCCCTGCTCAGTCAGCACTGCTGCCCTCCCTGTCTCGTCTCACAAACCCCCCAGGCCAAGGAGGAGAGCAGAACAATTCCTGCCCCTCTGCTGGAGCCAAAGCCCAGCAGGGAGTGACCAAACCCCAGCTCAGAGCATCCTGCTGACCTTTCCCTTGCCAAGGGCCACTTGTGCCTGAGTGTCCCTTCAGAGGCACCCAGGGACCTGAAAGTCTGGATGTTTAAGGGGTGTCCTACTTGGCCATGGTTAGATGACCTTGGGTAGGTGAATCTATAAGGAAAGATACTCAGGTTTTGACGAGATTATTCTTCAAATTCACTGCATTATTTCTGCTCTAGTTTTCAACACTACTTCAATGTTCTTGCACAATGGCAAATGACTGACAACGCTAACCAACACTCCTAATGTAACAGCCAGGTGAGAAAAAACCTCAGACTTTCCAAAACACAACAAATTTGTTCACTTCACAAATTTAAATTGTACAATGAAGTTGATTACAGCTTCGCAACCAAAATGCACTTATATCCCCTAAATGCTCTGAAGGTTAACATATTTTATCTAGTATTTTCAGAGAAATTCAACTGCGGAGTTTTGGGGTAGGGAGGAAAATATCAAACCTGCTGGCAACGTAGAAAACTCCACAAAGGCTTCCTTTTTCTCTCGCTGTTCCAAGGGAAGCTGCCAGGGCATCTGGTGGGGCTTTGCCATGACCTTCACCTTGTAGGCCATATTGGGCTTCAAATTAAAAAAATGGTACTTGTAGCTAGCAGCCTTGACGATGTCAAACTCCTCCTCGTTCAGGAAGATGACATGACTGTAATTGCTGTTCGTGGGGAGCCAGGAGAGCTCAGCAGAGATCTGGGTGATGTTATCCACCCGGAGGTTGGAGGGGGCCACGATGACGTCCTTGCCCACCAGCAAGGTGCACTGCAGCTCGTCGGAGTTGCCCTTGCTGGTGATGCTCTGGATGGAAATCCTGTAGGTGCAGGCAGAGATGTTGAGCTTCTCAATGAGGGCTTTGGTCCTGCTGCCCAGGGCCACGTTCATTCTGACCTCCTTGTCCACCAGCACGTTGTAGCTGCTGACGGTGCCCCAGCCGGGCGGCACCACGGGCGGCTCCCAGCCCACAATGACACTTTTGGCGAGTTGTTTGATGAGGGTGATTCTCCTGGGGTAAGGCACAATGTCTTCTCCGATCTCGTCGATGTTCACCTCCAGGCTCCCCGCGCCGTTGCTGAGGCCGCCGGGGCCCGGCTGGCTCGGGGGGCTGATCTCCAGCAGATCCTCCTCCAAGGGGGGCCCCAAGCGGTTGAGGAAGTTCTGGTCCTGCTCGCTGCTCAGGGTGCCTGACAGCCGCGCCTCGTTGTCTTGGACAAAATCCACAAAGTTGGAGGGGACCAGGCCTCTCTGGCCGTCCAGGAGCTCTCCTGGAGAGAAAGAGCAGTGCCATTAAAACCCCTGAGGAAGGAGCAGTGCCATTAAAACCCCTGGAGGAGAAAGAGCAATGCCATGAAAACCTCTAAAGGACAAGAGCAATTGTCACAATAGGACATGAAATAAAGATGTTTGACTCCAGTCAGGAGGCAGTAGAAGTCAGAAGGTTTATTTACAATTCATGCAGCCCTTTTATAACATGCTGCACTAAAAAGAAACGTTATTAGTCCATAGGACTGACACCTCTCCCATTGGCTCAGTAACAGAAATAGCAAACACCTGCTGTTATGGGAAGGGAATATTGGTTACACAAGGCTGTTTTGGGAAAAAGAAAACTGTTGAAAAGTTTCCCTTGGGAAGAGCTCAGCAATTCTCAGGCTCAGAAAATATCAGGTCCACAAGCAGTGCCATTAAAACCCCTGGAGGAGAAGAGCAGTGCCATTAAAACCCCTGAAAGAAAACACCTCTCCCATCGCAGTGCCTGGAGAGTGGACAAAGATAAAGGGCAAGGGAGAGTGAAAACACATAAACAACACTCCCAGTTTTTGGGGACACAAAGGGCTATTAAGGGAAATACCAGAAACTGCCAGTAAGCTTTTTTGTCAACTTAAATCTTGCCAGTAGGAAAAGCTGACACTATAAAATATCTTATAATTAGCTCTGCCTGCAAGGAGCGGCTTTGCTGATGCAGAAACTCTTTTAATTAACACCACGGTGATAAAGCTAATTTTAGCAACTGGTTTAGGAGCAGAGGAAGGAGAGAATTTGGAGCATGTTTGACAGACGAACCGCTTTCCATCTGCATGAATTAGCATGAATTCAGGGATTAAATAAGAGATACCTTCATAGAAGCCATCCTCGTCCATGTCTCCGTAGACATAAAGGTACTTTCCTGCCGTGAGAGGGAGCTCCGCCTCCGGGTTTTCATTTGGTCCATCGAAGGGGTTGTAGCTGCGGGAGAGAAGGCAGAGCGCTGCTCAGGAGAGGGGGTACAGCTCCACGGAGGGAAATTTCCCCAGGCTGGGTCTTTGTTTCCCTTCTGAGACACATTCTGAGTGGGCTTGGGTCAGTTTGTGCCTGGAAGATCCCCCTCCACCCCTAAACCACGTCCTTTCCTGCAGGATTTACTCAGACACTCCTCACTCAGGGCTCTTGAAAAGCACTGGCCAAAATTCTCTTTGTTTTTTAGGGTGGATTAAAGCAAACTCAGTTGTGGGGGCCTTTTCCAAATCACTGTATTCAATTTTATGTTTCTTTCACACAAGTTCATTAAACTTCTACAGAGGCAAGGTAGAAGAAGACAAAAATAGTGAGCTACATCTGAGAGAAGCTACTGAGAGACAACAAGTACTAAGTCCTTAAATCTATATCCATCCTGAAAGAAACTGTTAGTCACTGAAATTTTTATGACAGTACTTCAGGCCTGAAATTTTAATGTGCAAAGCAGTGATGGACTTCAAATCTTTTCTTGCTTGAAAAAGTAATTGAAAAGAGCAGACTGAGAGCTCCTCTCCAGAGCAGGGGGCACCCATTTAACCTGATTTAGACACTGCAGGACAGGAGTGCAGGGTGGGAGAGCCAGGCCATGCTCAGCTCCCTCTGACATGCCACGACATGCCCAGGGCACTGCTCTGCAGCCAGAGCACACAGGGTCTGCCTTCCACAACAGGAATTCCATGTCATAATTCAGTGCAGGAATGAAGTGGAGCCAAAGCTGATGTTGAATATTACAAGTGTGTATTGTATCTGTAATGGGATGGGTGCTTTACCTATAACGGGCAATGCAAAGGTGGACTTTCCCAGAATATCTCTGCTTTGAGGTATTGGAATTCTGATCATTATCCATCTGTAGAGCAGGGGGAGAAAAAAAAGTAATGGGATTACAAAAGAAGAAGAATGAACAGTTTTCCTGACAGGTGATATAAATCAATGAACACATAATATCAAGGAAGAAAAATTTAATTCTAACATGGAACACAACTGTTTTATTTTATTTCAAACGGCAGATTGCAGTGACTGAGCACTTAAAATAAATGCTGAGTTTAGAACTGGTCCAAGTGTCAACCTCCAAACAGCTGGAAACCACGAGTATCACACAAAATATTGCCAATCCAAACCAATCCAGTCCAAACCAGTCAAACCCAATCCAAACCCAACTGAATCCAACCCAATCCAAGCAACCCAATCCCACCCAATCCAAACCAATCCAACCCAAACCAACCCACAGCATCAGCATCTGTTGAATTCCACCCTTTCCACTAACTGAAGGAAAAAAAAAAATTCTTCTGAATTTAACATCACATTTAATTCAATCCTGCAAAGCCACACTTTTGTTCTATTACAAATCTGGTCCACAAAACCTGGAGATTTAATTGTGGTGTTGAATCAACACAGGCTCTGTCTGTTTTAGCTCTGCACGAGGTCTCTCACTGGTAAAACAGTAATTTCAGCTATGCTTTCAGCTGGGAGAGTTTTTAAAGTGAGGAGTGAACTTCTCTCCACTTACTGTGCTGTTTGCTGTGAGCCATTTCAGAAAAAAAAATGACCAACTTTTTGCCTGAGCTTGGGAGAACTTTAATGAAGGTAGAAATACTGGGTTAACAGTGGGATCAAATAAAATAAATTGTCCAAAAACTGAGCAAAATTGTACAATCTAGACAGGGTGAACACTGAACTGCAGCTTCCAGATCTAAACTGCCAAAAGCACACCAGGAAAATTCTGAGCGACGTCCTTTTTATTCTGAATTAACTCCTGAGGGGTGGTTTAGCCCAGCACTCACTGCTCTGGCAGCACTCAGTTCCAGCGCCAGGAACTCCCAGCCAGCTCCCAGGGACTCCCCCTGGGCAGCCCTGGGGGATGCAGGAAAACCTGCCAGGATTATCCCCCTGACACCTTTCCAGGGGCACCTCATCGAGCACACAGACAGGAATGGTTATTCTAGAATATTCAGAATGGTTATTCTAGAAGGCTTTTTAATAGCAACAACCAGGGCAGTTGCAAATATTTTTTTTTTTTGCAGACTATCACTGATCTATTTATATATTTATTTATTTCAGACTTCCCAGCATTATGTTCCGTTTTTCAGATTTTACTCACACACCCTCCCTTGGGTCTGGGTATCTCTAAAAAGGAATGGAGCATAATTTCTGTGTGCTTGCATAATGTAAGAGTGTATCACATAATTACACTCTAGAAGGCACAAAACGTTCAGTTCTGCAAAAGAGGGCTTGACATTCTCAGTGAGAGATAACTCAAAAATAATAGAAAAGGGGAATTAAATTTGACGTGTGCTTCTTCTGTTCCTGGCTGTTAGTTCTGCTTCCCTAAGTCTCCTTGCTAAGCTGCTTTTTCTGTGGCCTCTTCAAAAAGCAGTGAATGTTTCCACTTTTCAGTAATGCTGTTACACAAATATACACAAATATTTCCTGTGGATAATCCTCAGATATGCCCATGGAATTCCCACTATACAAGAATCCAATATTTTGTTGAATATCCTCAGGCTTGTGATCCATTTAGAAACATTTTTGTTCCATCCACTTTCATGTTTACAGTATTAATGAATATAACATAGATAGAAAACATGCACACAATTGCAACTCACTTATTCCTGTAAAAATTAGCAAAGGGATTTCCTGAAATGAGGCGTAAAATCAGAAGATCATTTCCTCATGGCTACCTGCCCATATAAATCAGGGTATTTAGTAGAAAATAACACCCTTCTACAGAGTTTCAAACATCTGTTCTATGCAGTTTTTATATTTAAATTTTGTCCTAAATATGAAAAATCAGCTTGCTGTGGCACCTTTGAAAAGCTCTTCTGAGCTTCCCATTGGAGTTCCACTGGAATTCCACTGAAAGACAGAAAAGCTTCCTAAGAAAGGAGGAGCAGAACCCTTCAGAAGTGCGACTGAATACAGAATGTAGTGCTGAATAACTTCAGTGACAACATCCTGCAATTTCACTTCCATTTTCCAGGCTTAGAATCCTTTAGGAGAAGCTGGAGGGGCTGTGAGCAGGTGGCAGCTGCAGGGGGGAGATTCACACACCATAAAAGCCAGGCAGAGAACCAGTCCTGCAAAATGAACACTTGTCCTGTCACAGCACCCCTGGGCACTGCAGGAATTCCTGTTCCTTCTGCCCAGGCTGTGCCAAACCTCACCTTTTGGGGGATGGAACAAAGCACTGCCAAACCCTAAGCCTAAACCTAATCCTAACCCTAACCCTTACCCAAACCTGCCTGACACAGCCCTGCCCCAGAGCAGAAATGCAGCACTGGAATTCTCTGTGTACATCACTGAGATCTTCAGAGAAGCTCCAGTTCCTCACACACCTGATTTCTGTCCCATGTAACTGGGACATCCACTGCAGCTCCTTTGAAAATATCACTTCAATTCCCCCTGATCACGTTCCCAAGCTGCCTCAGGAAATGAGAACATTCACATCTCGACTTTTGAAAAGCAGGTGGATCAGCCTGCAGGAGCAGAGAGGCCTCAGCCCTGAATCAGTAAAAAAATCCAAAAAGACTCACGTCTGAATCAAATCTGCATCTTGGGGTCCCAGATCTTGCCTTGGACAGGAATGTGGGTTTGACAGACAGCTGTTCTGGTTTGTCTCCAGATATCTGAAGGGGTCGGATGAACTCTGAAATCACACAGCGACTTCCAGAAGGGCTTTCATGACCTGGCAGCCAACGGAACACACAGCAGGATCAGCAGTGGCTCAGGCAGGAGCACTGCCAGTACACAGCACAAGGTGATTCTCCTCCTGTTAACAATCACTCAAGGAGGAGACTGTGGTGGGCAGACTGCAGAGCACAGGAGCAGCTCAGCCTGCCAGCTCCCAGACTTCTGCTAAATTGCTGAAGTCAACAACACGTAACAAGGCATAAGGCAGAAAGTGAAGGCATTTTAACTGAAAGAATTCACAGGTAAAGTTTCCCCCAGTGAAAAGAATTCCACCTTTGCTCTGAGCCCCCTGGTGTGTCTGGGGAAGGGATGTGACATGCTGTGTGACACACCCAGCACCCAGAACTGCTGATGGAACCTTCATTTCTTTGGGGAATTCTGTCACATACTGGAAATCAGAATCAAGTAGTACATTTCTCTTCTCAAAAAGAGACTGAAGTGCTGATGATCCAGTTGGCAGGGTGTTCATTTTGCAATGAAGTTGTTTGACTTTTGGCACGCAGGAAGTGCCAGGGGCACCTGCTTCATATTTCCCAGGAGTTCCTCCCTGACACCAGCACTAAATGACATTAATGATCCTAGGGCCATCCCTCCAGTTCCTAAAACATGGAAACCAAGACTGTGCAAAAGGAAGAATCTCCAAAATACTTTTGGAATATTGTTACTGTGCTTTTTAAAAACAGTTTGGAAGAAAAGACAGATTATATTGCACATTGAATAACCTCCCAAGGGGCTGAACACTGTTATCTCCCCCTGACCCAGGTGAAAACCAGAGATGAGACATGTAAAAAGAACAACATCATCGAGGCTGCAAGAGAGACTAATAAAGCTGAGTAAAACCACTTGTACATTTTACCTTTAAATGTGTTTTATTCCCCAAAGCACGTGGAACTGTGAGCTGCAGGATTTTACCTGCAGCAGCACAGTGAGCTGCTGATACATCCAGATGTGCAGAGTGCATTCTGCCTCTCATTAACATAACGAGCCTGGGCTCTAATTTCTCAGCCCCTGAATGTGTGTGGGTTCAGCATTTCCTCTACTGTTCTGCCAGAATGGACAGGAATGTTTTGCTATTGAATTTCAAGTTTTCCAGTGCACGTCACCAGGAATTATCAGAGGAACCCCTTTGTTCACACTGCAGAGGAGAATAAGCTCCAAGAACACCATCAGAGGGTTTTTCTGCTGTGCTCATTAGCCCAATATGATTAATTTTCTCTGCATCACTGTAATTTACAGCAGGCCAGCTCAAGCACATTGACAGCAAGGAAATACACAACTCACCATACAAAAGATTAATTACAGCCAGCCCCACTTAGAGCAATCCCCAGGCTGGAAAAGGGCACATTTTTTATTCTTGGAACCTATCTCACATCTGTGACAGAAAAGTCCTCCCTGTTCAGAAACTTGGGCCAATTTAGCTCCTTCTGTTTGCTGTTAACGTGTTTGCCATCTCAGCCTGCCAGCACCAGGCTATAAATAATTGGGCCAACTGTGATTATTCATTCAAAGGAAGCCTCTGGTTGGTCTCAGAACTCCTGCATTCTCCAGGCTTTGTTTTTAAATTGCTGCCACCAGGTACAAAATGTGGAGGAAGGTTCTAGGGCAGTGCAGCCCTTGCTTTGCATCCATACAGGATAATAACCAGCACAGGAACACACATGGTCAGGAACTCCAGGAATATCAATTGCTGGATGATATGGATCTGTCAGTTTTGGAAAATAAGGTACATAAAATTCACCCTGACTCCTTAACACATAGGAGAGGAAGGTGTGTGATGGTTGTGACTGCAGGAAGGGCCTGGGCACATCTCTGACCCCAAATAATTACATTTCTGCTCTGAAGAACCTGCCCTACTCTACTATCATTACTGAGAAAGGGTTCATTGAATTAGTGCTGATGATAATAACACCACAGACACCTCCCTGCCCAGCAGAGGCACTGAACATCCAACAGCAAGAGCATGAACTGGGAAAAACAGACTTTTGTGTCAGAAATATGCCCCATTAAACAACTGCAGCAGTGAGTTCCTTCCTGTGTGTTCTGCAGAGGAGCCTTTTGAAAAGGTTATGAGACAAATATTCCATGTAAATTCACAGCTGGATTGAAAAATAAACACAAGCATCATCAAGTAATGCCTTTGCCAAACAAAAACCCAAACCACAGATGGGATTCAGAGTGCAGGAAGCACATTCCTCCTGATGTGATCTCCTGATCATTCCTGCAGAGGATCTGCTGGAATCATCTGCTCCTGCTCTGCCCCTGCAGGCTCTGAGCACAGGAGCACAGACTAAAAAGCTGCATCCAAAAACTGGCCCGAGTTTGCCTCCAAAAAAAGAAACTGATTAAACCCGGTTCTCTCCTTCATCTAAGGCAATTACACTGAGGGCCCTGGGCTTGAGCAGCAAGAATGAGAAGGAATCAGAGCTGCAGACTGTTTTTTTTAAAGCTTGTTAACTGGAAACCTACAAAAAAGAAAACAAACAAACCCCAGTATAACACCTTTGCTTTTGTATTTTCCCTCTGGAGAAAAATAACAGAGTTAAAAATAAAATATACAAGAGGTCAGCTCATAAGAACACAGCAGCATCTAGAAATG
The DNA here is from genome assembly GCA_037834095.1 of Argya squamiceps. Taxonomy (NCBI): domain Eukaryota; kingdom Metazoa; phylum Chordata; class Aves; order Passeriformes; family Leiothrichidae; genus Argya; species Argya squamiceps. The sequence continues at coordinate 13,631,002 of JBBMKD010000044.1, forward strand.
TCTTGTTTTTCTTTAAATACTAGAGAAGAACCTTATAAAGCCACAGGGGTTTTGGCCATGAAGACTTTTTAAATCCATATAGGCTTAAAATGGCCTTTATTTTCCTATGACTGGCAAATATTTGTTAAAGAAGTCTAAAGATCACCTTATCAAGGAAAAAGGAAGAGCACCAGATCTAATTTAAACATTTCAGGAGAATTAAATCTGTCCATACTTGCACTACAATTAGGCTCTCCATTTTATTTATTGCAATTGCTGATTCCATATGGACTACCTAAATTATCTGGAGAGACCATTTAAACGAGCCTCTTAACTGATGAATAATAAATCTTAAGGCTTCTATATCTGATTGTGACATTATTGTACGTTCAAAGTGAACTTTTTATGCTCTAATCCATCCTGGCTGGGTTTATTTCATTTCCTGATCCATTCAAACATCACCAATTAAGGCAAAGCAGCTGGTCATAAACTGATCTCATTTCCATCATTTGCTTTGCTGTGAGAGCTGTCCCTGTGTTCCCTCTCGTGTTCTTTCCTCCTCACACACAATAAAAATAATTACACTTCTGGTTTGAAGAACCTGCTGTACTCTGCCGTCACTGGGAGAAAGGGCTGATTTCAATAATGAGAATTCCTGCCCACTTGCTCAAGCATGATTTTACTGTTATCAGTGCATTCACACTGAGGATCAATGTTGTCCAAGCAGTTCTGGTGTTTAGACACAAGGGCTGCAGGAAAAAAAAATCATTGGTAAAAATTGATTAAAAAATCAATAGGTTTTGAGAAGAGGTTTAGAGAGGGAGGCCCTGAAATGCCTTGGGCACAGACCTGGCTGTGCTTGCTGGGGTTTTACTCAGGGGTTACCTGGGACATTTCAGTTTGGCATGGTTTGAAGTTTTTAAAAAGGTTTTTCCATCAGCATAAGTATAAAGTAGCTTGGAGAGTTTGACTGAGCACCTAAAAGATGTTTAGCTGAATTTCATTTCACATTAAATCAATCTCAGTGATACAGGCTGGACCTTCCCTTCTGCCTGAAGGACAGCTCAATACCTAATTACCTTTCCTTTTAAATTAAGTGTTGCTTTGAAAATCCTGCCCTTAGAGACATGAGGAGCTATTGCTGTTGGTATTAAGGAAATTTCTACTAAATTCTGCTGTCTCTCAGGAAATGCCTTCAGAATTCTCCATTTAGTGCCCTTTAATTCCCACTTAGGGAAGACTTGGAGCTGCAGCAGAGCCCGAGCAGGGACAGGCACACAGAGGGCTCCAGGTGTGCTCAGGCAGCCCAGGCACACAAATCCAGAGTCACTGAGCTGAAATGAGACAGGGATGTCACCTCAGCTGCCCTGGAGTGTCACATGGAGCTCAGCACCCTCACTGACAGTGACTGCTCGTCTGCAGCAGCAGGGAAATCATTTCTGATCAGCAGGCCCTGCGCCTCAGAGCTTCTCCACAGGCTCAGGAAAACAAGTCAAGACCACTTAACTTTGCCAGTTCCTTTTCATGCTTGTTTTCAAACTACTTTGGGGGAATTTGTCAGTAATGAGAACGACCTGTCAGCTGTTTCTATGCAGGACAACTGAAGTGATTCCAGCCTGGCTGATGCTGGTCACACTCCTCACATGGAATTACACACAATTTAATGTAATTCACATGGAATAACACAATCTAACATGATTTACATGGAATAGCACACAATGTAAGGTGTGATTGACATGGAGTAACACACAATTTAACACGTGATTTACATGGAATAACATACAATGTAAGGTGTGATTGACATGGCATAACACAAACTAACATGATTCACACGGAATAACACACAATCCAACAGACATTACAGATAAAACCAGAACAAGCTCAGTGAGGATGTGAACGAGTCCACAGCCAGATCCAGGAGTGAGTTCTGTGTTCTGTGTGTGCAGGAAACTCTGAGCACATCACACACATTACAGAGAGAACCAGACCAAGTTCAATGAGGATGCTCTGAGATGTGAACGAGTCTCCAGCCAGAACCAGGAATGGATTCTGTGTTCTGTTTGTGCAGAAAACTCAGTTTACATCGTACAGATCACAGATATAAACCAGACCAAGCTCAGTGAGGATGCTCTGAGACGTTCTGTACATGCAGGACACTATTTACACCCCGCAGCAGCAGCAGCAGCAGAGGGCGGCCCTTACCTTTGCCTATGGAAGTGGCAATTCCGTTCATGAGCTGTGCCAGGGACTTTGCCGGGGCGGTGGGCAGGCCCGGGGGCCCCAGGGGGTGGCTGCTCAGCAGGTCGATCTTGCCCGCCTGCTGGCGGAAGCGCTCCAGCTCCCGCGACAGCAGGTTAAACTGCTCGCTCTGCGTCCGGCATTTCTCCTCCAGCTCCCGCACCTTGGCCTGCGGGACACACAGCGGGACAGACACACTGACACGGCCTGCCTGGACACCGCCTCGAGGCTGCCAGGAGAGCACAGGGATCGGGGATAAACCACAGCCTCCCACCCGCCCGGACACCTCCTGCGGGCTGCCAGGAGCCAGGAGAGACAAAGGATCGGGGATAAATCACAGCCTCCCTCGGAACTCCCACCCACACCCCGAACGGGCAGCCCTGCAGCCCTGAGGGGATTTCTCCTTCCATCACCACTTTCCAAAGGGGAAATCTCCCATCTTATATCCTGGCAATGCTAAAAAAAAAATCACTGCCAGGAACACCTGCAAGGAGATCCTACAGTTTTGTGGCTTCTTTGCACATCTGAATGCCAGCTCTGTGTGCTTTCCCAGCTTCCTCTGAAAGTCAGGTGGTTTGCCCATCCTCTGCTGTTAAGCTGCAGCCTCCTAAATTGCTGCATTAACATTTGTGTATTAAAACCCAACAAGAGCCAGAAAAGCCTCAGTGGCTGCTGCAGAATTCGGGCCCAGCCCGTGGCTGAGCTGCCCTTAAAACAAAACAATGCTGGCACAGGAAAGCCAAAGCACCAAGCGGCTCCAGGGACCAGCCAGGAAAGGCTTTGGGAAGCCCGGGAGAAACACCAAAACACAGCAGTTCTGTTTGAATTCTGAGGCCAAAACACAACAGTTCTGCTTGAATTCTGAGGCATCAGGCTTTAGAAAATGGAACTTAGAAGAAAAGCTTGTGTTGTGCCCTGGGAACCTGCCTGCACAGAATAAATGATGAATTGTGGTGTGAGAAGGTGAGGGAGGATGTCAGACACATTCCCTGGCAGAAGCAGTGACAAAAGGCATGAGGAGCTCAGGGGTTTCTGCAGGTTTGACTCTAAACAGCATGAAACCCCCTTGATCCAAACCTGCACATTCCCTGCACCAGCTACATTAAGGATATATTATAATAAATAATAATAAATTAAGGATATATTAATATATCCCAGTCTGGTGCTTTCTGGTGAACAAACATCACCTTCCTTCATTAAAAACCCCTCTTGTGCTTAGTTAACCAACTGTACTAACCAAGGAAGTCTGGAGAGCAATTAAATTCATTCAACTGAACCAGGAGTTTTGGGTTTTTTAAAGAAAAAAAATTCTCATGTAAGAAAAGCTGTACATTTTATATATCAAGAAAACAACACGAATTACATACCACCTATAAAAAGATCCTAGCTAAAGGGAAATACTTACAGTACCCAGAAGAACCCAAACCCCCAAATGTTCCACTATACAAGGTGGTACTGTTTGTTCCTTTTCTTGTAACAAATACCTCTTTTGAGTGAATTTTAAAGATATAATTTCTTTGCATTCATAACAAACAATTTATTTCTGCACAGGAAATCTCAGGATATCCATCTGATTGGTTATGAAATGAAGAACAGTAAGAATCACACGTTGTGGGAGTTTTACACAAACATGAAATGCTTGGGGTTTTTGTTTTTCATTTTTCTGCTGTGGTTTTGAGCAAATGAAATGTCAGATTTTGCTCCTTGTTAATTTGCTGCATGAAAATGGAATCCATGCACAGTTTCAAAAGGACATTGAGCAAACAAAGAGGAAAACTGGTTTGGGTTATTTCGTCCCCACTTTCCAATGGAAAGCTTAAGGATGAGCTGTTCAAATCTCTAAGAATATTACTGACCTTTCCACAAGCAGCTATGGAAACTCAAGCACAAAATAAAAAATAAAATATAAAAGCATCACAATCCAGACCTCAACAAGAAGCAAAGGCTGCCTTAAAAGTATTTTTTAAAAAGTATTAATGTTATTTATTAACTTAAAAATTATTTCTATTGCAGTAAATGCCTTCTTTGCCTTTTCTTCTGAGCACGCAGAGATTTCAAGTTCTCTCACGACAGTAGGAAGCCTGGAAGAAAAATGCCTTCACTGCTTTATTTTTAGTGGGGTTGTGAGTTAGAAGTGAGCACGAAGCTGGCACTTCACAAAGATAATTTGCCATTAGAGCCATGACTGAGGTACCCTGTGCTCATCCCTGTTCTTGACTCCAGGCATGTCCCTGCCTTGCTGTCAGCCAGCCAGACCCACCTGACTGAGGGAAATGTGCACATGTCCCTGCCCCTGCAGGGGAGGAGGTGCTCACAGCTCAGAATTGGGATTTTTACCCTGTTCCTGCCATTGAACCTGTGCTCACACCTCAGAATTGTGAACTGTTACCCTGTGCCTTGGTTCTGCCACTGAACCTGTGCTCACAGCTCAGAACTGGGAATTGTTACCCTGTTCCTGCCACTGAACCTGTGCTCACAGCTCAGAACTGTGGGGTTTAACCCTGTGCTCACAGCTCAGAACTGGGAATTGTTACCCTGTTCCTGCCACTGAACCTGCTCAGAACTGTGAACTGTTGTCCTGTGCTGTGGTTCCTGCCATTGAACCTGTGCTCCCAGCTCAGAATTGGGTTGTTACCCTGTGCCCTGTCCCTGTGCTGAGCAGGGTGGCACAGGGGTGTCCCAGCTGTCCCTGGAGCTGCAGCAGGGCTGGGGCTGAGTCAGTCCTGCCCAGAGCAGATTGAGTGTCTGGCACCTGGCACTGCCAGGCTCCTCAGCAGCCCCAGAGCTGCTGCTGAAATCCAGAAATGGAAAGTGCAGCAGACTCCATCCCTGACAGACAGACAGACAGACACTGTGCACACAGGACAGGCACTGTGCCCACAGCACAGACAGACACTGTGCACATAGCACAGGGAGCAGGATGAGCAGCTTTCCATGGGGACAGGTCTGAATTCAGAGCAGCAGTCACCACGTCCTGTGTGCAGGTGTCACCTCTCAGTTTTACTGCTCACAAAGCAGAAAGGGCTTTCACTCCATGTGATCAGCATTTCAGATCAGTCTTGGGTGAAAATATCCCATAAAACAGGCAAAGGAACCACCTGAATTCAGACAGAACCCACACAGTCAGAAAAGTCACAGCCTTGAGGAAAACTCCAAACCATTCCTACTGGGCATGCTGGTGAGGAATTGACTTTGGAAACCAGGATCTCATTAATCCATGCCAAGACTAATTTCTTGTAGAAGAGTATCCTGATTGTGATGATTTGGTATTATCAATAAATGAACAAATCAATGCAAAGCATGCTTGCATAACAATGGTTCTAGCATACATCCCATGCAAGGGGAGGCAGGGATTGTTCCCATTGCCAAGGGAGGGGTGCAGGGTTCAGGACAGGGAAAGGAGAATTTATGCCCTAAAATACCTGCATGCTGTCCAAGGTGTTCTGCATGAAGTGCAAAGCAATAAATCCCAAACAAGACACAGTAAACAAAGAGATGTGAAATAAACAAAGAAATCAAAACAGTTTTGAATACTTTTTTTTCACATTTCAAAGCAGAGTCTATCAGAACAGTTACACGTGTAAAAACATGCATCAACACAAACCAGGCTACAGAAACCAACGCTGCTGCTGGTCTGCAACTGCAAAAGGCACGTTCAGTGAAAGGCTAAAAAATAAATGTGCTAGTGGCAATAAAAAGCAAAAGCTTTGGAAATCTTGCTGGGGTTATGCAAATCAGAGGCTGCAGACAAATCAGCTAAATAAGAATTGTGCTCAGCTTGAGGGGGGTAAATGATCCCTTTTCTGTCTTGTTTCTGTTTTCCTGTATCATACTTTCCACCAGGCATTAAATAAGAACTTCACCTTATAGTCTGGAAGCTAAAACAATATATATGATGATAATGAAAGCCTGTGTAAAACACATTCTATGGGAATATTAATTTTATAGATAATAATAAATGCTTAATTTTTTTTTTTTTTTTAGAGTTGATAAGTGCACCAGAAAAAACACTACCCTTTCACCAAGGCGTGGCCAGCAAGTACATACAGAAATACTGTGGGAAGGTAAAAGGACTGGAAATGACCTTTAGTCAAAAGCAAATTTCTAAATGAAATATTGACAATGCACCTGCTATTATCAACCCAGATTTTCTTTAGGATACGTACATTAACACTTCAAACCATTTAATACCTTTTTCTCAGGCAGAAAAATGAAGTGTTCTCTTTCCAGCACACCCTTTGAAGGTTTTTTTGAAGTATCTCAATTCTTTCATTAGGTTTACAATTTCTGGTTCTTTAACATGTTGCTTTATGTTTATTAGGCAGTATTTAATTAGGAGCCCTAAGTAACTGATTGTTATTTGCTGCTGTATTTCCAGCCTAATAAATCAAAATTCTCCTCATTAATTACTCCCTTTAATAGCATTTCACAAAAAAACGGTACCAAAAGAGAAACATACATCACTTCCAACAGCTCAGCTTCATGCACTCCTGACTGAATTATAAATCTTAAAGGATGTAATTATATCAGAGGAGAGAAAAAACAAAACCAACCCCTATTTGCCTACATGTTCCCTGAAATGTTCACAAGCAATGACACTAAATTCTCCTGCTCAGGAGGGACCTGAACAAGCCCAGGGAACCCAGAGGATCTTACCTCTAACAACTGAACTGCTCCTTCATGTTCCTTCTTAGCTTCAACCTGAGCCTTGGTTTTGTGCAAAAGGGAAAAGGAAGAAAAGAGGGGAAAGGGGGAAGAAGGAGAATGAATTAGTCATTCCACATACAATATGCTCTGAGCACATAAAGCAGCACATTTATCCTCAAACCCAGAACAGCACATTCATCCTCAAAGCCAGAGCCAGCTCCCATCTAGCAGGGGAGGCTGTGCCAGCTCTGCTCTCCACTCCCAGCCCCAGAAATAATAATAAAAAAATATTTATTTTGGGAGCCTGAATCTCAGCGAGTCTCCAGAGCAGTGCTGGACCAACACAGGCACACTCAGCTCACTGCAACATCAGCTGGGAGCTCTCTGGAACCTCTAAATTCCCACTGAAAGGGAGTTTGTTGCTGTGCATTGCTGGGGTCTGTGGTGCTGACCCCTCCCAGAGCAGCTGGGAGAAAGCAACACAAAAATTGAGCTCATTCTTTCAGTGGAGCAACAAGATTTATCACCAAAGGAAATAACAGGATTTATCACCAAAGTGATAAAAACAAAGCTCACAAAACAAGGCAACCACAAGACAGGCTGTTTGTAAAGAGGAGAGCAACATGTCAGGTTTAATCAACCAAGTCAAAGACAAAAAGAGGGAATAAATAGGGGCAGAAAAGTGTATCTTATGTGTCTCAGAAATCCAGTTATCAAATTTTGGTTGGGAAAAGCCTAAACCTTAAAACCAAATAAACAGCACTCAGTAACTTTGGGTTGTCCTCATTTTATTTCCATTTAAGTTTTTGCTGTCCCCTTTATTGAGGCTGGCCCAGGATAAGCACAAGTTTTGTTAACCAGGTGCCATCCTGCACTTTCCTCCCCAGAGAAAAGCCATAAACCTTCCCTGTTTGGTGGGGACAACACCCCACAGACTGATTTAATGTGCCAGACATCCCAGCATGGACACGGATCCAGCCCTGCTTAACTTCATTTCCTTTAGGGCTCAGGGATGCTCTAATCCTTCAGTGGGAGCTGGATCAGGCCATGAAGTCACCCCCAAACCCAGGGACCAAAACCCAAGGACCCAAACCCAGGGACCCAAACACACAAACCAAAGCCAGGCACCCAAACCCAGGGACCCAAACACACAAACCAAACCCAGGGACCCAAACCCAGGGACCCAAACCCAGGGACCCAAACCCAGGGACCCAAAACCCACAGACCAAAACCAGGGACCCAAAACCCACAGACCAAAACCCATAAACCCAAAGCCACAAACCAAAACTAGGGGCCCAAAACCATGGACCCAAATCCACAGACCATACCCCCAGACCCAATACCACATTATCAAACCCACAAACCAAAATCAGGGATCCAAACCCCCAGACCCCAGTGCCCCCTGTGCCCTGCAGGGTGTCAGAGCCCCCGGCCCCACAGCCCAGCCCGTTGCTGTACCCTGTGATAACTCTGGCTGCAGGCAGGGGATGAGGAATTGGCTCCAGGAGCACCAGGGGTGACAGCAGCTGAGAGCAAGCCCGCAGCCATCCATCAGCACAGGTTTAATAAAACCCCCCCAGAGCCTGAGCTCAGGATTAATGACAGGACTGCATCAATGGCTATCTCTGCTGAACATCAAACTGCCTGTGTGCAGGTTTTCTTAAAGAGAAACACCACCCGAGTCCCCATCAGCACAAAGCCTTGGTGGGCAACACTGTGCTCTTCCTTCTAGGCTGAAAAATCTGATCGCTCTGTACATGCATTAAAAAGAGAATAAACTTTTATTTATATTCCAAATGGGACATGGGGCTGTGGCAGTGGCTGGCTCTGCTCTGAAGGGAACATTTTACCACATAAAAGATGTGCTGTGAAATCCCATCCTGCTACTGCCCAGACTTTGTACTTCCCTTTGGGAAAACTTCTTCAAGTAAAGATGACTCCAATTTAAAAAAGGGAAAAAAGGAATTTAACACACGTGTGCTGGGTCCATTGGGAGGGCAGCTCTAGATGAAATGTGAGCCAGCAGTTCCTGTTTAAAGCTGGCAGTGATGTGTTATAGCTCCTCAGATAACAGATTTATTTAAAATAAATCTGTTGAAATAAAATAATCTGTTAAAAATAATAATAAAAAGCTGTTAAAAATAAATAAAATTTATCTGCTGATCTTGTTGCACTGGGTGAAATACCAAACCCAGCACAACCTGGGCTGTGCCTGCCTGTCATTCTCCAGCTCAGCACAGGGACTGCAGAGAAGAGCACACAGATTTCTCTCCTGCTGCCAGTCCAAAGGAGGATTTATTAGAAGAATGTAACAAAAATTAGCAAGAAATGCTGTATCTTCCCCTGATTTCTTTCCTTTGCCAGGAAATTTAAGGCCAGAATTTATGGGCAGTTCTAATAATAACAGCTGAATATAACTAGAAATGGCATTTCACAGTGTGCCTAAGTACACTTATTGAGAAAGACTAAAAGAAAATTAACTGGAAGATTTCATTTGGTCAACTACAGCGTTCTATTTCAAGCAACTATATTAGATACATCTTTTATTCTGCTGAGAAGGTCCCTCCGTGCCAATTCCCTACCAAATGATCATTAGCGGCATTATTTCTGTGTTTTAATCTAGTCCAGCAAGTGGAAAAACCAACATTAACACTGAGACAATTGCAGCCTTAAGTGACTTTGGCAAGACTGAAACTCAACATCACAGTTTTTGTGTTATAATGAATACTGAGAAATTGCAGTGTGAAAAAAAATAAAAATCTTAAAATGATTTATGAATTGGAGAATGACCTTGGAAATGAGGTGTTTTAGCAAGTGTTCAGTTTCTGGGGTGGGCTGATGCTGGCTGGACACCAAACCCTTGCCAAGCTAACGTGACACATTCCTGAAAGGGAAAATCAGCTGGGATGGGTCAGGACCTTGACAACACTTTCTTTTATCTGATTTACTGGAGAAAGGTGGCAAGAATTCCATGTCTGGAAGAGGAGGCCAGAGAAATCCTGTGATTTCAGTGTCCCATGCCCAGGTATCTTCTGCAGCAGTTCCTGCCTGTCCCATCCCTGTCTCTGTCTTGTCCCTGCCCCCATCCCTGTCCCCACCCCTGTCCCACCCCAGGTACCTTCTGCAGCAGCTCGATCTCCTGCCTGTCCCATCCCTGTCTCTGTCCTGTCCCATCCATGTTCCCATCCCTGTCTCTGTCTTGTCCCTGTCCCCATCCCTGTCCCACCCCCAGGTACCTTCTGCAGCAGCTCGATCTCCTGCCTGTCCCATCCCTGTCCCCACCCCTGTCCCCACCCCAGGTACCTTCTGCAGCAGCTCGATCTCCTGCTGTTTGGCGTTGAGGACAGCCAAGGCTTGCTCATGCTCCAGCTCCAGCTGTTGCCGCCGTTCCGCAGCCTCGCGCATGTGCTGGGACAGGGGAGAGGAGAGGGGATGGGTCCTGTGCTCTGCCAGGGCAGGGACGAGTTCTTTGCCAGGGCAGGGACAGGTTCTGTGTTCTGCCAGGGCAGGGACAGGTTCTGTGTTCTGCCAGGGCAGAGGTGGGTTCTGTGCTCTGCCAGGGCAGGGACAGGTTCTGTGTTCTGCCAGGGCAGGGACGGGTTCTTTGCCAGGGCAGGGATGGGTTCTGTGACCTGTCAGGGAGCTGTGGTGCCCCTGCCAGGGCAGAGATAAAATGAGACTTTTTTTCCCTGATAACTTAAATCATGAGGAAGTTGGTAAAATGGGTGGTGTTCATTCAGGTGAGATGAGAATCTGAGCCATTCTTCTTGATCCTTATAAAATACTGGGAACAGACATTCCCCATGGACTTTTGTACAGTGTGCAGTGCAGAAATGTCTACAGGCAAACAGCAAATCCTTACAAAACTCCCAGAAAACAAGCCAGAGCTGAGGGTGAAAATTTACAATGTGAGAAATCCTTTTGCTGTTGTTGTTGTTTATAATCAAACAAAACATTAATAAATCCCAAGCAGAGGCCAAATGGAGAAATTTCTGCTTCTTTTGCAAACACATCCAGGCTGAGAGCTGTCAGCCTTACTGCCTGTCCCTCTGGGCTCTGGGTAATGTGTAGCAGGCAATAACAGCTCCTTACAGCTTAGAAATATGCCTGATAAAACTCCCTCTTGCAGACAATAAGAGATATTTTGGGCTGTTCTTGTCAATTTTTTGTTTTTCCAAGTGCTGATTTCTAATGGGTTTGTGTGTAATAACTCGGGGCTGCAGATAAGGCTTTGTGCCTCTGCTCTCAGACTGTGATGGGAATAGGATGTAATTTGGAAAATAAAAATCTTTAATACCAGGCTCACCAGGGAGGAGATCAGAATCTAGAAAGAGATCTTTCTTAACTCCCATTTATTAAGAGGGTGTTTGAAAGTTACAGAGATGCTGCGGGAGTAATATCCACCTGTAATGAAAAAGATTTCTATCTGCAGAGGGTGTCTGGACGCTGTACAGCTTCCCAGGAACTGTGTGCTCTTCCCAGGAGCCTTGCCCATATTGCTCTGAGTCATTAGCCTCAAACACACTTTGGGAGCTGTCTGTGAGCACTGAGTTGTGAGGTTTTCACCCCTTTTGTCCCACCCCACCTGTGCTAGTCCTGTTCCTTTTCTGGAGACAACAGGCAGAGATCAGCACAGGTCAGCTGCTTCTTTTGGGTCAGCATTTGTAAAACAGATCACAGCAGCACATCCTGGATGAGGGGCACTTAGGGAATTGCCAGGGTAATGTTTTCCAGGCTTTAGTTTTTCAGCACAAACCTCCCTAAGAAGGAGCTGGATGGGATGACTCCTGTCCCCTGAGCATCCCAAACCATGAGTGTGCCTGCAGGATGGGATGGCTCCTGTCCCCTGTGCACCCCAAACCATGAGTGTGCCTGCAGGATGGGATGGCTCCTGTCACTGAGCACCCCAAACCATGAGTGTGCCTGCAGGATGGGATGGCTCCTGTCCCCTGTGCACCCCAAACCATGAGTGAGCCTGCAGGATGATATGGCTCCTGTCACTGAGCATCCCAAGGTAAAATATCTGGGCAGTTTGTTCATGTTCTCATCCTCTGTTTCTCATTTTGGCAGCAATAACTGCACAGTGCAATGTGCAGTGCTGATGCAGTGTCAGGTGAAGGTCTCTGGATGTCTCTGTGCTGTGTGGGATCCCTGTCAGCCCCTGGAGTTCCCATCCCACACTTTGATCAGATCTGAGAGGGGCATTCAGTGCCCAGGTGTGCAATGCACCCCCTGAGGGGGCACCAGGAATGATGGAGGAGCAATGAAAGGCCTGCACTGATGGAATTCTGATGGAATTCAGGATTTTTACTCACCTTTAGGACCTGCTCTAAGTTCTCCAGCTTGGCTTGGAGCTGGTGTTTTCCCCTTGCAGCCAAATCTCGTTCTTTGGTCACTCTGAGGAGGGTTTCCCAAAGGTGGTCATAGTCTGGTTTTACCTGGGAGAGATAAAATGGGGTTATTGCCCAAACTGCAATGGGTGGAGGCAAAACTGACACAAATATTTCTGCATGTTGAAATGAAGAAAGGAGAAGGTTCAGAGCAAATAGGAAAAACACCTCAAAAGGGAATGTTCATTGAGGAAACTCTGTGTGTCTCATACATTTTCTCTCAGCAGGGACCAGAGTCTGGCACCAAACTGGAGTCATGCATAAGTCATGTCAATTTAAACAAATACACTCTATCATGCACAAAATGAATGACAATGAAAACATCCCTAAATTCCCTGGGTCTCAGGGCCCTCAGACGTGGGTGTGCTGTATAAACAGGCAGAGATCTAACATACATACATATATATATAATAAAACTCAAATTTACATTTCTTCTGGACTCTTTTAAGTGTAAACTGACTTCAGAATAAAATCAAATACACATTTGTTAACACTTGAAATCAGTGTACCTGCAATCCAAAAATAAGTGTTCTTCTGCAATAAACTCCTTGCCCTCCCTTAAAACATTTCTGTACAGAAGGTATTTAAAGGATCAGATGTTCATAAAATAAGATTTGTTTTATGATTTAATACACTTGGTCCTGTGTTAACCAGTTCAGTAGGATCAAGTCTTTTTATACAGGATTTTGTGACTCATCAGTGACCGTGACTGCTTCATAAACAGACACAGTAAACAAGAAAATACATTGAATTACTTTAGCCTGCCATGGAAAAGTTCTTTCTTTAATTCAGATCAGCTGAAAATTTGATTTCTTAGCCCTGATGATTTCATGAGTTTGAGCTCTGTATTGATGCATAACAGGATTATTACAGCTTGTACCATATCAGAACCTGCACCTTTTACATTAAGAAAAAAACAAACAGGAATAAATACCAGGTAAAAAAAACCCCCAATATTATTTTCACATAATGTGAATTATTTTCTGCATAATATTTAATGTTTTCTGCATCATTTTCTCCAGTGTTTACAGAAGGTGAGGAGGCAATAACATTTCTGGTGAGCAGAGCTCCAGGCAGCATCTGCTTTCCTCTGTGACTGCAGCACAACCAGGGCTGGCATGGAAAGGAAAAATAAATCTCAGTACTCAGGATGCAACCCTGGGCAGGAGTGACAAATTCCTGCCCCTCGCCCTCCCCAGTTTCATTACTGGTTTGGGTTGGGTTTTGTTTCAGGTTTGTTGGGGGGTGGTTTTTTTTGTTTTTGTTTGTTTGTTTGTTTGTTTGTTTGGGTGTTTTTTGTTTGTTTTTTGTTTTGTTTTGTTTTCTTGTTTGGTTTGGTTTTGGTTTTTTTGTTGTTGTTGTTGGGTTTTTTTGGTTTGGTTTGGTTTTTTGTTTTGTTTTGATTTGGTTTTTTTAATATAAGAGCACATGGCATTAAGAAATCGTGGGCATGGATCACTCTGCTGGCCATTTCCTACTGCAATGTTTTGAGAGCTGATTCAGCCTTTTTTATTTGCCTGCTGGCTCTGGTTTGTTAACTTGCAAACGTTGCCATGGACCAAACAACGTAAATGGTTGCAGCCAGCCCCTGCATTCAGCTCTGCAGAAGGGCTCTTTGGAGTGCAGTGGACTAGAAAAAAAGAGAGGAAAAGGGAACAAATCATGTTTTCCACAAGAACTGATGCAATTATTGTCAACCTCAGGATTTTTTTTCCTGTGCACAGATTTTTCTTTTCCCTTCCTCTCAGTTCTTTCTAATGAAGGAAACTTATTAAACAATGGATTTTCAGAATCTATTAACTCCTGCATCCTTCATATTGTTTTGATCAGTCAGTGTGTATTGTTGAGGAATAATGGGGTGGAAAAAGGAAACAGAGAGGTACCAGGATCAATGGTGCAATCCTGTTCCTGTCTGGGATTCTCAGCTCATTTCCTCAGCATTAATGACCTACAATGTTTTGAACAAGTTACAAAGAGAGGTTATTTTTGTCAGACTTCACATTTCCCTGTCTCCAAAACAATTCACACCAATTGCCCACCTCTGGAAAGAAGTTTTTCTAAAGTTTTCCCAGTTGTCATATTCTGAATATATTTTTGGGATCGAGGGAGCAGAGTTCCCTTCTGCTCTGAGCTTCTCCTGCTGGCAGGGAAGGGGCTCCCAGAACAAACAGCTCTGATCAGGCTGCTGGTGGAATTTTGGGAAGAGATGGATCAGAGACAGGCAGAACTGCAGGTGTTTTACACACCTCAGGATCTTTCCTTTGGGACCACAAAGTGCCAACCCAAACTGGCCAAAGCTCAGGAATACATGACTCTGATCACTTCTCTGCTTCCTCTTCTGCCAGATCAGCTTTTGAGCAAGGTTTTGATCTTGAGGACTGGAAAGAACAGAACCAAATCTACCCAACTCCTTGTGATAATTCCTGTTGTTACTCCCAGAAACACCAACACCTTTTCATATTTCTGCAGGACACTCTCACCAGGACCCCTCCTCTGGGGATGGTGTATGACAGGGAGTGCTGTGATACACACATTTACATAACCCAGATGGCATCACAGAGCTTGATGAGACTATAATTTCCTTCTGCTTTTTTAGACAACATTTGCTCTGAAATGTGACTTTAATGCTCCCTCCAAGCAGGCTGCTGGAGAACATATGGGATATACATGAACCTGAATTACTCATGGAGCATATCAAAACATCAACATTCCCCGTGGCAAAAACAGATGACCTAAATAGAGAGCCTCAGAAACAGCTCAGATTTCATGACAGGAACAGGGAACATTTTGATCTGTGATGTCTCTCTGTTCAACTCATCAAACCTATTTATTTTGCATTCTGCATCTTTGCACTCACTCACTGTGCCCTGCTTTGAGTCAGAGTGTCTGTGAGGCGCCCTCGGCTTCCTGAGCACTTCCAGAGAGAGCAGGTCCTGAAAACCATTCCCAGGAGCTCCTGAGAACCATCCCCAGGAGCTCCTGAGAACCAGGAAACAGGTCTGCTGTGGAAATCCACCTGAACGTACAATACCTGCTGCATTTTCCCAGATGACATTAAAACATTTACATTAAAACACCAACTCATTTGTACTCAGATGAAAACCAGCCCAGGGCCTCACACTCCTGAGGACACAGAGCCTTCCCACCCCTGGACATGATTTTGTTCCCCCAGCAGAGCACCAAACCACCAGAGTCAGGCACAATTCAGCTTTGTTTGGTGACTCAGGGGCAGCCAGGCTCACACCCACTCCCTCCCAGAGCCCCATTTCAGCCAGCACTGTGTGCAGAAATGAGCAGAGGCTTAGGCATCTGTTGTCACACAACAGAATTCACAAATGTTCCCCCAGCCCCATTGGCTTGGGTGAAGTTGGCCTCTTTCTCAGGCCAGCTCTCAAGGGTGAAAAAGAATAAATTAATTTAGGCAGGTTTTCCCTTCGGGGCTGAGCCCTAACTCTGTCAGAATTCTGCATTCAAAGCTGTGGAGTTTCACACATTCTGAACAATAAAATGCCATCTAAACTGCACAGTCTATCCTCAGCCTCTGTGTGTGGGGTAAAAAAACTCAGAAAATCTCTTATGCAAGGAGGAGAACAAAAGGTTTGTGGCATTCAGGGTATACAGCCAGGCTTATAGATTGTTAAATCTGTTAAAAGTGAGACAGAACTCTTAACACGAGTTCCTGATTGTGCTGAGGCTGTTGTATGAGATCAGCAGTGCAATCACCCAGAATTTTTGCTCTGTGCCTTTCACAGCATTTAACAGATGAGAAGAAACAAGCACCCACAGGATGATGAATTCCGACATTACCATAGTGAGAGGGAATTTTATTTCTAACTTAGTGGCTAACGTGACAAATGTTGACCTCTGTATTTCAAACTGGTTTTAGGAGACTTTTCCAAGGTACCTCAGGACAGACATTACCTATAATAAAGCACTGTCAGCTATGCTGAGAGTCACAGGACTCACATTTTTATTGTCACCAGAGTACTGAGCCTTCATTGCATTAATGGTGCACATTATTGTGTGTCAGCTGGAATATAAAACTGCCCAAGTGGGACTTTATGTGCCTCGTGAGGTAAAGAGCAAAAGTAATGTGTAAACAACAATACAGAGAAGAGAAACCCATTAGGAAAGGGAGAAACCTGTGGCCAGATAGGGGAATAAAATGAAGTGATGCTGTGACACACATGGCTGCCTCCTCCCATCAGGTATTACAATAACTCTGCCTTTTCACACAAAACCAATCCCAGTTCCTCAGCAACAGGAAACATCAGCTGGACTCCTGTCAGATGGACAGGAATTTTCCAGAAAAAGAAGAGAGTTCTTCAATGGAGTCTCACCAGAACCATAAAAAAAAAAGTATTTTCCCAAAGCCTAATGCCAATTTACCACCTCAGGGTAAGAAAACACACATCAGGGGCATGATGCACCTCTCTGAAGTCCAGGAATGTTCCCCTGAAAATCCCACCTGTCCCTGAGACTATTTGTGGTGACTTATTTTAAATTAGGTGTTTTCCCATGCAGCCACAGAGCAGCAGAACCCAGTGTCTGTCCCACCCCTGTCCCCGCTGCAGCAGGTGACACCTGGGGACAGAACAGAGCTGTGCTCTTACCTGGCCATGTTGCAGGGCTGGGGGGCACAGGCTGGCATCCTGCAGGCTCCTCTCCTGCTCAGCATCCTTCAGTTCATCCTCCTGCAACACAAACACACACACGGGTCACAGGGTGACCACAGACACTGGGGTGACCACAAACACAGGGGGTGACCACACACACGGGGGTCACAGCCCTCCATCTCTGTTACAGCACATCCTATTAAAGGCTTAGGGAAGTCGTGGTTTTGCATTATTTGGTATTAACAAACTATTAGGAGCAATGTGAGGTGCAGAAGCACCAGATTAATTTGCAATTACAGCAGCTCTGCCATAAACCCCCATGTCTGCAGTGGATGATCTGATTAGAGATGTGCAAGCAGAGGGAGATGACCTGGCTCTACAGGCCTGGTGCCTGCAAAAATAACAATAAAAACCTCCCTAGGGAGGAAACAAAGAGCTCAGACTTGGCTGCCTCTCCTCACTCAGAGCTGGGAGGAGACTCAACTCCCAGAAAACAAAGCAATTTAGGTGTCCAGAAGACATTCTGAGGGCAGAGATGTATAAATTCCATACACATGGAATGTATTCTCATGTCCACACCTTTATATTCCCATATTTCACCTCGCTCTGAATGCAAATCTATTTCTAATGTCAGCAAACAGCCACATCCCAACACAAACACTCAGGATCTCTGTCCTGCAGGGACAGGCAGGTCACAAATGCAGCAAGTCAGGAGGTGAGGAACCTGTGCTTAAAGATCAAGGCATTAACTGCAGCCTCAGGAATATATTTGTATGTATTTAGATGGCAATGTAAGCTGGAAAAAAGAACAGTAAATAAAACTCCAATACACAGTCAAAGGTCAAGCCAGCAGGGTGGAAATGCTTTATCAGGTCACCCAAACCAGAATAGATGGAGCTCAGGACAAACCAGCAGCCTCCTCTGACACTTCTGATTATTTTGTTTCTGCACAAGTTCCCAAAGGTAGTTGTTGGAGATTATGCCTTAAATTCAATTCCTGGTGAAAGCTGCCATCAATCTGTGACCTTTCCATGTCTGCTGAAAACACTGCTTGCTTTTGCCAAAAACTACATTAAGGTGGGCAACACTTGGCCTGGCTTTGAGTCATTAGAAATAATTTATGATTTTGCATCACTAAATCCACGCTATCAGCAGATTTCTCTACTAACTCTGCTGAGGCCTAAAGAAAAACTCTTCAAGCAATGCTTTATCACAGTCTGTCTGTAAAATTTCAGTGTGGAAAGAATCTGAGTTGACAATTTTTGATTTACCAATGCAAGCCCTAAAAACAGAATTTCAAGAGCATTTTCCACCTTCTGTCCCGTCCTTGGCACCAGCACTGAGTGGATGAACAAAAGGGCAGCACTTCTCACCTGAGCTCTGCCACCTGCCAGCCCCAAACAGAACCTCCAGGCAACCAAAGGAGAGCTCAGCAAACACTCAGGGCAGCCACCAGCCCTGCTGGCACCAGCCTGGGGACGTGGGGACACGCTGGCACCAGCCTGGGGACCTGGTGGCACCAGCCTGGGTGCCAGCTTTGCCTCCAGCCCTCCCATCAGTGCCGGGGATTCTCCACTCCTACCTCCCCCACTCCCAGTTCTAATGGGAATAATAATAATAGTAATAATAATAATAATAATAAAAATAAATTAAACAATAATATTATCATATAACTGATTATTTAAATTATTAATAATTATTATTTTCAGTAATCAATAATAAGAATTATTAGAATTCATAATTAGTAGAATTCATAATTATTAATACCACTCTATTATTGCCCGGACCCGAGAGGAAGTTCTGTGGGATTTCAGAATTCCTTTTGGAACGTGGCATGACTGGGACTGTTAAACTCCTTGGCAGTAAAGCAGCACCAGCCCAAACAACAAACCTGTGGGAAAGCATTCCCATGCACTCTTCCCTCATCCTTCCTGGTTTTTACTGAAATAGCTTTTGCCTTCTTAATACAAATTTAATGAGAGTTTTGTCCTCTCTCTCCATGGTGCCCTCTCTCCCTGTTCTGCATTTATTCACTGTGTGGAACAATTCTGACAATAAAATTGTGCCTGAGGAGCAGAACCTCACTGGAGTCAGCTGAGGTCTCCCATTTAACCAGATCAACCCGACAGGGACAGGCAGAGTGCAGGAATTCATCCAGTCACCCAGCCCAGGACAGGAAAAAGGCAAATGCTGACCAAACTCAGCAGCCTGAAGTGCAAGTGCAGAGGAAACAGCACTTGGTAATTCCAAATGAGCTCCTTGCCCATCTCCAGAGGCTTCACACTGGGTTTTTCAGTGATAAATTGCACAGTCTGGCACCCCCTGGCTCATGATGCTCACTAAATGCTCACTAAAAAAGAAAAAAGAAAAAAAAACCCACTAAATAAAAAAAAGAAGTTCTCCATGTTCACTAAGTTCTCAATGCTCCCTTAAAAAATAATAAAATAATAAAAAAAAAAATCACGGGCTTGAAGCAATCTAATTATTCAGAGAAGTGAATGTGGAAAACTAGAAAATAAGCCATAGAAGCTGCTTGTAAACAATTTCACTTTCCCCCAGAAAAGAACCTGTCCCAGATCAGCACCAACAAGCTACAGAACAAAGCTCAAACTTTCTCTAATGGATGGAGGCAGAACTTGCTCAGAGGTCATATTTCCCCTGCTGGAGCTTTTTCCCCCAGCCAAACACAAGCAGCAAAACCCATAATTCCATATTTCACCCATGGGCTGACACCTCAGCCATGCTGCACCCATGGGACAATCACAGGATTTGCAAAATAATCTGCAATGTCCTGAGCAGGTCAGACAGAAGTCCAGCAGGGATATTTCCAGGGGCATTTCCTGCAGGATTTATCCAGCAGGGAAATTTCGTGCTGGATATTTCCTGCAGGATGCAGGGAATGGTTCAGGCATTCTCAGCTCATTTTGAGTTAAGGAAACAACACCCAGGATGATCTTTTCAGAACCTGAGGCGCAAACCCAGTCAGAACATGGACAGCCCTCCCCAGTGTTCACCAGCAGGGTTGGTTTTGGGGGTGCCCAGGGCCCTGCACAGATTTAAAGGCTCTCACAGCAGCACAAACTTCACAGGAAAGGAGACAATGAATAAAGAAACTGCTGTGAAAAATTAAATAGGAGAGGCATTAAAAATAAATCGTGTTACCTTATATGTAAGTTGCATCTTTCAAAGGGCAGAAATGAAGGCACATTTCTGTGTGCTCACAACAGAGCAAGAGTAAAAACTCTCCTGACTACATCACTCCCAGCAGGAGGATGGCTGTGGTGGATTTGATACAATCTGACACCCCTGTCTGGGTAACAAGGTTCCACATTGCCTGCAGAAAGGCATCTGTTGCCCTGTGTGCTGGCCTGCTCATCCATCAATTATTTGGGTTTTAAAAAACCCTTGTACACTATTCATTTATCTGCAGCTCTGTTTCTCTGAGGAGGATTGCTGGCAGGAACCTGGAAGGGCTGCACTGGAACATTCTGATCCCAGCCCCTGTGAGAGTTCTCTGAATACACAAACACAATTCATCCAGGAGCAAAGGGAAAACCTGCAGGCTGCAGGTTCCTAAAAAGAAGAAAATTAAGAATCTTTCTGATCTTTTCTCATGTATTCTGGCCCTGTAAATGACTCACTCCAAAGGTCAGCTTCTAACCCCCAGTTCATTTTTTATTTCTTGCAGGAGCTGGATTTTAAAGGCAGAGCTGAGTCATCCTCAGTAGTAAACTAAAGAACCTCCCCACGGCCAAGAGAGCACAGCCTGAAGAATAAACTGCCTTTAGACCCTTCCTGAGCTGGTCTTTGCAATCAGTGCCTGGAAAATGCAAGAAAAACCCACCTGGGCTGCCTGACTATGACCATCAACAGCAGCACTGGGCAAAGAGGAGCCTGGGCAGGAGAGGCAATGGCTCTGGGGAGGGGGAAAGGGCTTTAAGGGGAGGGGGAAATATCTTTCAGGAGAGCTGCTGCTGCTGTTCTGCCCCTGCCAGCCCAGGCTCTGCAACCTCCCCTGCCCTCTGACACTGCTCATGCACATCAGCAGGATGAAGATGAGGATGAAGACCAAGGCAGATGCCGGATGTCCCCTGCCTGTCCCAAGGAGGGGACAGATCTGTGCAGCACTGCCTGCCACAGTTCCCAACTTCCACGGTCAGAAAGCTGCACTCAGAATAAATTACATTTAATAAGTCAGGGGAAAGCTATTACATACAATGAAAAAGAAACAAACAAGACAGTCTTACTTTTTTTAGGTGTTTTACTATTTCCACTTGGTCCTTCCTCTCAACTGCCATGGTGAAGCACATGTTAGCAAGCAGCACAGGAAAGTAGCTGGACATTTTCTGATGTTAACCCTGAAAAACTAATGAATCCCTACAGAGAATCTAACAGGCATGAGTGTTTTCCACCACCATTCTTAAGGTAAGGGAAGAGCTTGCATTTGAAATAAAATCACTTCACAATTGGATTTCCTTCCTTTTAAAAATAGGAACTTTTCCGTGCAAATTATCTCCTGTTCTAACAAAGGAAAACAAATGCAGCTTTACCCCTCTAATCACAGGCTGAATTTAGCATGAGAAACGCTACATAAAAATAGCACTTCTTAAACAGCCCTGCTAAATCAGGGACACAGGAGCTGCAGCAGCTCCTTGGCCTTGGAAATCACCATGTCCTGGCTCCATGGCAACTGGGAGCAGATGTTACAGAGCAAACACAAACAATTCCTGCTCGCTGCTGCTTTTCCCTTCAATAAAACCCTGAAGATAACAAGCCCTGCACCACCAGCTCACGTCATTCTCACTCTTTTTGCCCATTTCTCTGCAGCATCAGCTCCATCACGGGCCAGGGGGAAAACATCAGAGTCACCTGAACTCATGGGAGATTCCCCCAAGAGTTTATATTCCCATATTTCACCTCGCTCTGAATGCAAATCTATTCCTAATGTCAGCAAACAGCCACATCCCAACACAAACACTCAGGATCTCTGTCCTGCAGGGACAGGCAGGTCACAAATGCAGCAAGTCAGGAGGTGAGGAACCTGTGCTTAAAGATCAAGGCATTAACTGCAGCCTCAGGAATATATTTGTATGTATTTAGATGGCAATGTAAGCTGGAAAAAAGAACAGTAAATAAAACTCCAATACACAGTCAAAGGTCAAGCCAGCAGGGTGGAAATGCTTTATCAGGTCACCCAAACCAGAATAGATGGAGCTCAGGAAAAATGAACCAGATTTGATTTGCTGCTGCTCAGACCAGGGCCATCACTCAGAGCTGTTCATCACAGGGTCTACCTCATTCTCCTCACCTTATTTTTCACTCCTCTGCCTTTACTTTCCAGTTTCTCACTTCTCCATCTAATTTTCTACACCTATGGCACAGTATAAACACGACAAGATCCTCTCAACTGTTTTAAAAGTGAGAATGGCTAAAAGGATGACTTTAGATATATCCAGGTTTTGTGGCAGCATTCACACACGAGTGAGCAGCAGCAGCTCCAGCTGCAGCTCCCTGCAATGAGACACCAAAGGTGCAGGTTGTCCTCAAAGCATTACTGTGGGGTTTTACACCTCCCCTGGCTGCAGGAAAAGCACTATTAGAAAGTTAATCAGTTGGATTTGTGGGCTGAAGCAAAATCACTATCTCACATCTCTTCAATTTCTGTCCATCTCTGCTCCCCTAATACAGGCAGGGGGTGTCCCCAAATGTCCCCTGTGTGTCCCCCTAATCCCAGGTCAGTCTCTGCTCCCCTAAAGCAGGGAGGGCAGCACTGGGAGCTGGGCATGTCCCCAAATGTCCCCTGTGTGTCCCCTTGACCCTGGGTCAGTCTGTGCTCCCCTGACACAGGCAGGGGATGGATGAGCAGCACTAGGGGCTGGGGATGTCCCCAAATGTCCCCCTGTGTGTCCCCCAAATCCCAGGTCCATCTCTGCTCCTCTGAAGCAGGGAGGACAGCACTGGGGGCTGGGGATGTCCCCAAATGTCCCCTGTGTGTCCACCAGCCCAGCCGGCTCCTCCCCACCTGTCCAGCGCTGATAAATGTGATAAATGTGATTAATGTGTCCCCGTCAGGGCTCAGCTCCTGACCACAGACGTTTATTTATTTCCTGGCAGGCACGGGGCCGCTCCCGACGCTTTCACTGCCGTTAGTCAGCTCGGTTTTCACAATCGTCTCTCCAAAAGCTTTTTCCTCTCGGTCCCGCACCGGGAGGGAGCGCAAGATCAGCTGTTGTCATGGAAACATAGCGCCCCGGCAGGTGAAAAATTCACTCTTGTGGCACCAAAAAAGGATGAAATGTACCCAACCTAAGCGTGACATCGAAAAGCTTCGTGGTGTTTTTTGGTTGTTTTTTTTTCAAAGATTGGCAGGATTTTTTAGCGAGAAATGCAGAGATGCAAATGTTAAAACCCTCGTGTGAACTCTGGTGGCAGCAGTAATTATTCAGCTGTCTCCGAGTAATTTAATTAGGCAGAAACTTACATTAATATATTGCATAATTTTGGAAATCTCGATGAAAAGTTTAGCCCAATTTTTAGAAGTTGTAAGTGACTTGAAAACAGAAGATAATTTTTCATTTCAAGACAGACACGAGAAAAACATGCTGAATAATTTTAAGGATTAGGTGCCAGAAGCATCACTCAAAACCAGCTCTTCATGCTCCAGAAATTCTGTTTTCAGAGCAGATAAATATTACAGCCTTCAAGTAAGACTGCACAATCCATTTTTCATCTTCTGCTGAGCTAAAGTGGCACACAGAAACACTGAACAAATTTATGAGCAAAGCAAAGTATTTGCTTTCCCTGCATGCTGTTTTAAGGAAAGATGGACAGGACCTTCCATTGGTCCTTCTGTGGTCCAACCAAAGCTTAACTAAAATTACCACCTCAGAACCCTTCACTGTCATTTAACTGATTTTGGATTGCTGATTTTGGATTCCTCTGCTGGTTGCAAACATCCCTGAAAAGCTGGGCAAGAAACCAGCAGAGAACTCCTTGGAGAAGTGTCTCAAATCCCAGAGTCACAGAATATTCTGAGTTGGGAGGGAGCCACAGATGATGGGACTGACACTGAACAACATTAAACACAAAAATCATCACACAAAAAGTCTTTCAGAACTACCACGACTCCTTATTTCACTGTCCTGAATCTGTTTCACATCTCTGTAGTTTGTAAGGACAATATTCAAGGCATTTTTGAGGAGAGCAGACCACAAAATACTTGCTCTTGATACATCATAAGAAACAACACAAGACCTAACCAATATATTTGCCATTTTTCTCCCCTTCTCTTTCCTAAAATCTTATTAATGATGTCAGGTAGATATGGATGTTCTATTCTGCTTTAATGTAACCTGCAATAAAGACATTCTGTGCAAAACTGTGAGGTTTTCATCTTCTTTCCTTCCTGGCGTTAGCCGGGATTAACACACGGCAGTCATGGTTTTCTGTTTGGACTCAGTGTTTATTAACTCTTATCTATTTACAGCCCCACAAGCCATGAGCTATAACTAGCAAGTTAGAAAGTTGAGGTAAAATGGATGTCTCTAACTCTTTCCGAGGTTATTTAAGTGTTAATTACCCAGTAATTAAGTGTTCATCACCCAATAACGAGGTGACACCTACATTATTTATATTTCTGACCCAATAATGACCACCCGAGGTGCAATGTGGACCTTCTTCACCCAATTACAGAAAACCACCCAAACCCATGAAGACATGAAGAAGAAGAAGGTGAAGAAGAAGTACTTGGACAACGCCCAAATCCTCCGTCTTGCCCCATATATATCACTATATACTAACACCTTAAATCTCATTTTTTCACCCTGTGAGATCACACAGGTCCATTCAAACCACACACCCACAGCCACAGTGCCATCACTCAATTTCGGGAGCCTGTTCCACCCCTCAGGTCAAATGCAGTGCCTGCCTGAGGGTCAGTTCCTTTTAGCACAGAAATCCTGACGTTTTCAGCCTCCAGAGCTCCAACAGAAAACCAACAACAATGATGTTGTAAAACACGTCACAGGCAAAATTCAAATACCTGTCATTTCCTGCAAGGTAAAAACCCACCTGTCTCTCCCTGCAGGATGAAACTCAGATGTTTTCCCTCTGAACATTTTGGGGTGTGACTGCAGGAGCCAACCCTGAATTTATCCTTTGCCACAGCAGCCGGGAGAGGGTTTGATTTGAATTTATCCTTTGCCACAACAGCAGGGAAAGGGTTTGATCCTCTCCTAAATCTGCGTATCCCTCATTAGCCATCCTCTCCCTCCGTCAGTGCTTTGCTGTTGTTCTGTTTTCTGAGCTCCCAGCAAATTAACACCTAATTGAATTCCATAGAAAAGTTGTTGCAGGCTTTCTCCCCCACGCCTGATTTAATCGCATTTTCTTCTCCTCCACTTTACGCCACATTTACCCGTGGAAATAATTTCTAAGATTGATTTCTGGTGATAATACTTATCACAGTTCAGAGGATTATTCTCCCTGCCTATTTTTGGCTTATTCTCAAAGAAAAGATTTGATCTGGAACAACTTGTGAAGACCAAAAGTGATACTTAAACAAAAGATAATTTCTTTTCCCTTCTGCTTCCCCTTTCCAGCACTACACCCAGCCTGTGGCAGGAGACACAGGCTCCTCACTTATTTCCTCCTTTCACAATCAATGCCAGCAAATGGTGCAGAATGGACAGAAGAACTAGAAATAAATCAGTGTTAGTCATTTGAATTAGATGTATAATAAACTCTTTTCCTTATGGACAAACCTACATGTAAAGATATTCTTCTGCAGTTTTCAAGAAAAGAAAATTATTATTTATTGGTGCTGTGTCATGAATATAACCTTTTGTTATAAAAAAATATTCTCCGTATAAAATTATCACTTCTTAACCCCTATGCTTCAAATTGTTTGAAGTATGATGGGAGATCATCTGCTTAATCCATTTCTCTCACTTGGGCATTTCAGATTTCATGCAGCTCTGCAGAGCTGGCTCTGCCTGACAGGCCTGGGGAGCTCCTCAGCAAACAGAAGATGAGTGAGGAGGGGAAACACACAGCCCTGGGGTGGATTAAACAGAGGCAAAGTGTAACTGAAACCGAGTGAAATTGAAGTACAAGGGAGAAACGCCGAGCTCCATCTCCCTGTGACGCTGTCACTGCTGGAGAGCCCGTGTCACCTCCCTCTGTTTGCTGAGGGGAGCCCGTTAATGCTGTTAATTGTTAATTTCTGCACTCTGAGGACTTGTCCCAACCCTTGTCAGACAGGAACTGCCTCAGGCAAACCCTCAGCACTGGGAGGATGTGGCTGTGCCCAGGGGAGATGGAGTTCCCTGGCAGCAGGTTTGTGTTTGTGCCTGACCCCCAAACCAGACCCTGAACCTTTTCTTGGCTGTTTTCAGCACAATTCAGCACATTCAGCCTCGGTGCTGCCCTGAACGGGCTCTGAGCACATAATTAACCAAATTAGTTCATTCTTTCTTTGAGAATGGCTGGGTTGAAATTAGTGCTGTCTCCTCAACCCAGCCTCTCATTGCTGGCTGGACCACATGGAGGGAATTAGGAGCAGTTTTAAATTAAGGGCAGTTTTAAATTAAAGGGAGTTTTAAATTAAAGGCAGTTTTAAATTAGGAGCAGTTTTAAACCAGGAGCAGTTTTACCTGGGCTCCCACCTTGCCCTCACTGGTTGATCTGATCTGCCTGAACAGGGCAGGGTGGGACCCCGAGTGTCCTGCAGCCACAGCTCTGCCGTGGAAGTCCTGCCCTGCTCCCACACAGGCTGCAGAGGAATCCAAGTTTGGACCATTATTTCTCTGCCAGATTGTCAAAGGCATTATTTCTCCTCATGTGCACAGTGTGTGCCCAAAGTTGCCCAAATGCCAAAACTTGGCTAATCCTGCTATAATGGAGTAGAGAATAATTTCTAAATTTAAGAGGTAATTGCTTTGCTGTCCAGTGAAACGTACACACACACACAAAAAATTCCTCTAGGCAAGTCCTCATTTTAAACACCAATTCAGACTTCAGTGAACACAGGCACTAAACCTTTGGGAAAATGAAGCTGTGCAATTCCATTGTTGCTGTTTTCTGTTTCCTTGCCATTTCACAACACAATCCAAATAACAGCCAGTGCTCAGATGTCATCCAGTACAGACTCACAAAGTGCTTGGCAAATAAAACCACTCCGTTCTCCTGGGGAATATTTCTTTTTGTGGAGGATTCTGACTCTCCCAGTTGTGGTTTTATTAGAATTCTGAACAAACCCCTGACATTTCCAGCTCCTTTGTGCAGATGAAAGGAAGGAAAGGTTCTAGTTTCAGATGCAGTCTGCCTGGCACTGCTGCCCTGGAGCAGTTCCTTGCCAGCCTGGACCTTGGGAGCACCAAGACTTTGATTTCAGGAATTCCAGAGGACTGAATTCCCAGCTTCTGAAACCTGAAAGAGGCTGGGGAGAA
This sequence comes from Argya squamiceps, assembly GCA_037834095.1. Classification (NCBI taxonomy): domain Eukaryota; kingdom Metazoa; phylum Chordata; class Aves; order Passeriformes; family Leiothrichidae; genus Argya; species Argya squamiceps. The sequence continues at coordinate 13,658,320 of JBBMKD010000044.1, forward strand.
CAGCCAGGCAAACAGAGCAGTTTGCTGCCACTGGAATTACTTTTGTGACCGCCCCACGATGTGGGTTCCAAACCCAGCCAGGTAATTGTGTCATTCCTGCTCTGGAGCAAGTTCCAGCCGTGGTCTGCAGGCTTAACACCACCAGGGCTGAGCTCTACACGTGCCTGATATCCTGGAATTACTACAGAATAAAACATTCAGCACATTCCACGCTGAAATTATCATCTCACAGTTATTCACACTTGGCACCAATCCTGCTGGGGGAGAAAAGGGCAAACCAAAAAAAACCAGAAACCAAACTCACTGTAAATTCTTGTGAGTGTTTGAAAAGAATTGAGGGGAAACCAGGGTGAAGCTGCACAGAGCAGGCTGTGAATGGGAATCACAGACAAAACAGAGACCAAGGGCTGTCCCACTATGGAATTTCCCCAGGAGCCAGGTGGAATCAGCTCTGTGAAGGTTCAACACTTCTGAGGGTGTCCAGCACCTCACAGAAAATGGCTTTAAATAATTAATGAGATGGCCTGGTGAGTGTGTCCTGAAATGAATGATAACTCATTTCTGGGGTGTTACAACTCTGCTTTTCTGCTTTCTGCTGCAGAGCTGTGGCACTGCAGGGGACAAGTGACACTGCCCAGAGTCCAGTCCTGAAAGAGAGAGGGAAATATCCATCCTGTTCTTGGCATTTTTAACTCCATCTGCACCCTCAGACATGAGAATCTCCACTGTCTTTAAAACCTCCTGTATTCTAAACTTCTAGGGGATGCTGATGGGTTTTTGAACACTAAGCAAAAGAGGAGTTACATTTAAAATATGGCCCAAACTCCCCAATCCAGTGTGCTACAAAATCTCTCATGTTTTCAAAAGCATGAGCAGAGAAACCAGAGCTGGTAGACTGGAGCAACACAGCACTGACCATTTCCAGGGCTGTGAAGAAAGGTGAGTTAATGTGGCCTAATTTTCCCTGGTTTTTAATCAGGAGCTTTTCAAAAGAACAAGCATTAGAGGAGTACTGGGGGGGTTTCCTGTTGCTCTGGAAAAGCCTCATTACACCACACGGTGACAGGCAGATCCACAGAGCAGCTTCTCTTTGCAACTGGGGGAGCTCAGAGAACAGCCTGCTAAAAATAATTTGTTTTGTTCAGCAGTAGCTTTTGTGGTTATTCCTCTCTGTGGTGCTGCAGGCTGTGGGGAAGGCTAATTTCCCTTCACAGGTCTCTGTGTGTGCTCCAGCAACTCCAGCCAGGCTCTGATTTCCAGCCTGCTCAGGAACCAGCAGAGGCATTTACAGGGTGGGAGACATTAATGTCACTTGAATCAAACCTGCTTGAGACTCTGCTACTGCCAGATTCGAGAGAAAAGATTCAAAACAGGAATTGTGGGGGAAGAAAATGGGAAAAAAATATTAAAGCTGTTATTCACTGGCAGAGAAAAAACATCCTACTTTTATTCTTGATGTTTGCAGCTGAGAAGAACCTGAACAGTGTTTGTTCCCTTCAGTGTTCTTCACTGCAACTTCAGTCCAAAACCACTTAATGGGCTAAAGGATGGATGACTTTTCTGTGCACCATCCAGGACAGGCAAGATTGAAATCCTGAGAGGCTTCAAACGGTTATTATTGACCTGAGGGAAAAGGCCTTCACTCCCCAGAACATTAAAATTCTAAAGTAGCACATCTAGCAAACCCCCACAGTGCTCAGGTACTTGAACACGCTTTAACACAGATTTTCCTCCCTGCCTGTTCTTTCCAGGCTCCTAAACGTGGTGTTACCTTCCCCCAAAGGTGGAGATCTCCCACTCACACTCCAGGGGTTGTCTTGGTTTTTAAATTAATTAGATGGTAATGTGCTAAAAATGTTGCTCCATGGGAGGACTGCAGCCTTGTTGGTTTTCCAGATAAGGACACAGGAAAATCCTCTCCAGACTCTGAATAGCTGAGATTTGCACAGGGTATGGCTCAGCTCATCTGTCAATCTGAATTGGCTCCTGTGACAAGAACATGCACTCACAGGGCTGAATCTGAGAAATAGAACTGAAATTAAAACCCAAAATTGAAATCAAAAAGCCCAAAAAAGCCTTCAAACCCCCCTGCTGATACAGCAGCAAAGGGAAATGGGGTGGGAGAAACCCACAGCAATTTTCTGTATTGGTGATGTTTTCCAAAAGTAGATTTTTCCCCTCAGTCATCTGCCAAGGAGAAACACATAAATTGCAGTTCCCTGCAGAAAACTCCCAAGTCCAGCCTTGGATTGCCCAGATTCTCTCTCCTGTTCCCTCTCTGCTGCTCTGCAGGGCTCTGGGGCTGGCAGTGCTCCCTGAACACATACAACAGAATTTTCATGGCACACAGACATGGCAAGGACATATCTCATTAGTAATGGGAGATATTATTTCTATTGTTATTAATTTATTATTATTATTATTATTAGTCCTATTCTATGGCATTTCTAAGTCAGCATTTCTAATCTCAAAGTTTGCATACAGGTGCAGACCATGTGAGCCTCCTGTCAGGCTTTGAAAATTCTCCACAAATCCACTTCCCACAAGTCAGCCCATAAAAATTACATGACTTTTAACACACTTTTTAATTGCTTTTAATTATTAACATTTACATTGCCCTCGAAATGACAGAGTGTCTCAGTTGGAGTCGTGGTTAAATTTTTAATAACGTTGGGAAGCAAAGCAACGAATCTCAGAGTGTGGACTTTAAACCTACACAGCATCACCTGCCTGAGCATTTGGAGCATGTGAAAGGAAAGGCAGGATCCTGTGCAAGACAAAGCAGGGGCAGAGCTGGGAATTACTCGGAGTGCTGAAGGCACCGGGAACTATTCTGCACAGGAAATAACACAGATGACAAAAGAGAGGCTTTGGTGTTGTCTTTAACGAGAATTAGCGGGTGTTTAGCCTTAAAAAAGGAGCCAGATCACAACTGTCAAACGGTGTCTTCAAGGAAATGGAAAAAAATATGGAAGAAGGATGGGAAAACTGAATTTGGTTCAGAGCTCTGGCTGGAGAAGAAGCAAACCAGGTTCTCATTTCCTTCTGCCCCTCAGAAACAAATCTGCAACCAACAATTCTTGCCTCAAATCAAACAATGAAATCTCAGGTGGCAACGAAAGCACAACTCCACACCCACAGAATGTGATCTATCTGCACAAATTAACTGCTGAAGATGTAAAGTTGGGCCACAGGAGATTAATTACATGAATGAAAAATGCCCAGAATATATCTTCTCACTATTGTTACTATTCTTGTATTTAGGGTTTAAAAAAATAACTTCTACATTGACTTCAGATCAAACTGTTTCCAAGTTTGCAAACTCCATAACTCCAAATTTGCAAACTCCATGACATTTTTAATGGAGAAAAATAGGAATAGATTCTCTTATGAATACATTCTGGTCAGAATTCTTTATCTTTTCCTTACTCCCAATTTCATAACCTTGGTTTGCATTTCAGAATCTGACAGGAGCAGGGCTTATTCCAACCAAAGCAAATTACAGGTATTAATTAATGGCTCGTGCTTGTTTGCCAGCTCCTGCAAGCAGAAGGGGAGACAGAAATGTATTTACAGCAGAATTTAATTACCCATTTTCAAGCCACTGGCCTCCTGGCAAAAGTCTCCCGATGTAGAGCAGAATAGGACTTGGATTAAGAATTAATTTACTGTCAGGAGTGATCTGCAATTTAACAGCTTAATCAAGTTTGCTGTGAAATTGGTTGGGATCTCTGGAGCCAGAGCTGCCGCAGCCGGGCAGGTTCAGGGCTCTGTAACTCGATCAGCGGCCCCGGAGCCTCTCCTGGGCTCGGGAACTGCCCGGGGCCAGTTCAGGCTCCGCACAGCCTGGGCTGGGACCGGGCACTGAGCTCCTTCCTCCTCCTTCCTCCTCCTCCTCCTCATCTTCCTGCTGCTGCTGCATCCCCAAATCCAGCACAGCCTGGGCTGGGATCGGGCACTGAGCTCCTTCCTTTTCTTCCTCCTCCTCCTCCTCCCCCTCGTTCTCCTCCACCTCCTCCCACTGCATCCCCAAACACTGCACAGGGGATGAGAACAGAGACGAAAACTTTGACATCACAGCTGAGACAAAATCAGCTGTGGACTGAGCCTTTGGATTGGTAAAATTCTAAAATTTGAAAGATCTTGATTACCTTTAAAAATCAAATCAATCCACATTTTCTACTAGAAGCCAACTGCTAGAACAGCAAGAGCCTAAGTGCTGAAATAGAAAATGTCATGCCAGAAATGAGAGTATAAAAACTGTTCTCTGGAGATTTCAGAGCCAGATTTTAATGGTTTCAGAGGCTTCAGCCTTTCAATATCATGAATAAGCTTCTCAATGGGGTATTTAGCTGGGCTGAAACACTCCAAACAAAGTCTCTGTGAATTATCATTTCTTGTCAAAACATCCTGGTGAGAACTCCTGGAAGTGCTCTGAAGGCCATCAGAGTAGCTTACCTGGATATTCTACTGCTTTTCCCTGCCAGGATCAGGAATCATCCTGATGCCTCCATCCTGTCTCCCGGGGATGTTTAAATCACATCTGGCACAACACCACCAGTGACACTGTTTTACACCACAAGGACAGACTCTGAGCTTCAGAAGGCTGAAAATGACTCCTTGATTTTTGGGATGTGTCTCCCTTTTATACTATTCTACACAGCCCAGTTGGAT
>JBBMKD010000044.1:13673664-13685323 GCA_037834095.1 Argya squamiceps
GACCAATGTGAGTGAAGAGGTTTGTCTTTGTGTCACCAATCCAACTGGTCTGTGTAGAATAGTATAAAAGGGAGACATCCCAAAAATCAAGGAGTCATTTTCAGCCTTCTGAATCTCAAGAGTCTGTGTCACTGTGGTGTAAAACAGCATCAAGTGACCACCACAAAGAGCTGAGGGACAGCTCAGGGGGCTCTCAGCTCTTTCATGGGATCAGGAATAAATGTGTTTGTTATCAGACAAAAAATCCTCGTGTCTCTGTTCAAACATCCTCCCCATGTCAGCCAGACTGAACAATCCCCACCAGCATCACTGAAAATGCAGAGTTTGGCTTGTGGCTAATTATACAGATGTAGCTGTGGGTGAATGGGGATCTTGATTGTGAATGGGAAGATTGTTGATTCGATTTTTTATTAAATAAATTAAAAAATTAGAGCTCACTTGTCCCTTGCAGCTCCAAGTAAAAGAGAACAATGGGCAGCCCTGGAGAATGGCCAGGCAGGCCCAGCACTGGAACAGAAACACCCAGAGCTGCAGCACCAGAATGAGAAAATGAATGCAGACAGCTGACAAGGAAAAAACTCTGAGAGGCAATAAAATGCTCACATCAGCCAATGGCAAACACTGCAGAAAAGATATTATTTATTTGATTTGGTAAGTGAACTGTGTGGCAAAGTGAACTACTTCCTTCCAAATGAAGGAACAAAAATCAGCTGAAGACTAGGCTTTTCTTCTTTTCTTTTTTTAATTGGAATAAAATTTCAATATCAATTTCAATATACATTTCTTTAATTTTTAATTGGAACAAAATCTCCAGCAATTCTATTCACTATAAGCTATTAAACCACTTTTCCACAGTTTTCCACACTTTTTTTCCATCTGAGATCAGCGTGGCCCTGTGCTCCCTCTCCCTGAAGGAGACATTCTGTGACACAAACCCTCAGCGCACAAAGCCTTCCTCCATCAATGAAAATTCAGAAATCACTGCTGGGAGCTCCACTGAGCAAACCCCCCTCCCTTCTCATACCCTGCCCTTCATTCTCCTGTTCTATGCACTCAGTATCACACTCCCTGCCCTTTCAGTCTGAACATTTCTCACTCACTCTGATTTTCATCATGGCTCTTGCTGGAGCTGACACCAATTCTCCAAAGCTCTGCATATTCTCCCATATTTTTAGCTACTGTGCCAAATTGCTCTGAATTTAATTAGTTAAACACCTATCTGCAGGAATCTATCCTAAATTCCAAGTGAAAGTCTGCTGTCAAAGTTTTCATGACAAATCCAAAGCCACTTTGGTACCTTCTGGGCAGGAAGCTCTGATGCAAAGCTCTGACTCATGCTGCTGTGGGAATCTAAAAACCACTTCTCAAAAAAGTCTCAAAAAGCAGAGGATCACAGAAGGTGCCAATAAATCCTGTGGCCAGGGCAAGAAATGAGATTCTGGGGGAAAATACAAATCTGGCTGTCTAGATGGACTAATTGTTTTATTTATTACTCTTTACATACCCTGATATCAAATTTACAAGGATAAACTAAGATAAAGAGGCAAGAGACACGTCTGTGCTACTATTTCTTTCATAAAGTATAAGTATCAAATAAATTACCTAATTTACAAATTAGAAAAAGGTTATTGAGCATAAGGCTGGCTGATTTCTCCATTTTGTTCATGCTGCTGTGTCCTGGCACAGTGGGGTAAGGAATCCTCCTGTGCTGAGGATGCCCAGAACCATCCTGCACATTTCTGCATTGACTCTCAACCCAAATCTGGATAAACCCCTGGCTAAGGAAAGAATCCTTAATGAACACGAGATATCCACTCATGTTGAATCCTCTGGAATATTCTTTTTAACAATAAAATTCATAACCCTTCATGTATGAACACAGACCTCACATGCAGGTTTCATGAAGGCACAAAGGATGTGCACATGGCTGCAGCCCCACTCAGAAAAGCTTTTACACCTCAGTTTTAGCCCAATGGATGAACAAGGGACTGCAGGAGCTCCACACCAGCAAACACAATACCCATCTTCTCCAGGGGATGTTGATTTTCATTTGAATGAATTATGTATCAGCCAGACCAATTCTTCCTCCATTTCACACATGTAACCAGTGTATTTCTGACTGGAATTATCCCACAGTGATATTGCCACCAGTCTAAGGAGAATCAGGCCTTTAAGTCCAAAGTATTATCACCATAAAATGTGAATCCTTTAAAAAGGATTTGAGGTAGCTTTTTATGAGGAAATGTCAGTCAGGAAAAGGCCTGACTGCCTCTGACACAAACAACAGGACAAGAGCTGAAGATTCATCTCTGTGAAGAAATCTGACACCCAGCCCCAGACCTCATCTGAGAGCAGCTGGTACCTCTCAATAGCCAAACCCTCCCCATTCTGGCAGCAGCAAAAGCATTATTCTGGCAAAAGCAGGAGTTCCCCTCACAAACAGCATCCTGGAGCTGTCCTGCAGAGCCCAGGGCTGGAACAGTTCTGGCCAAACGGGGCTGGAACAATCCTGGGCAAACAGCAGGGCTGCCTCTAATTCACCATCAGCCTCCACCAGGGCCCTGCTGATAATTATAAATGATGTCATGACCAAGTTTAGGTGGATCTGCCAAAACAGAAATGGAACCTGCAGAGACAGAGCAGGTTTTTTTCCCAGTGCAAGGCTCTGCCACAAGCCCTGCTGGAGCTGTGCCCACAGGGGCAGCCAAAAGCATCACAAACCCAGAGCAGCCCTGCAGCACAGCCCTGCAGGCTTCCCCTGCCTTCCAAACCCTGCCCTCACAGCCTGAGCCCACAGGAGAGTCTGGCAGCCTGGCCAGGCTCTAATGGGCTCATCAGAGCCTGGGGAGCAGGAATCAGACAGGGATGTGCCCAAACTGCTCCTCACTCCTCAGGGCCAAGCCACCCTCAGAATAAAAACCACAACTTTCTTCAGGTCGTCAGCAAATCCTTGACCCCAAGAAACTGGGATCATCTCTGTGGAAATTATAAATGATACATCAACATTTATTAGCAGTAAACATTGTTCAAAATGTGCTCCAGTTACTGAGGTTAAAGATGCTCATAATTAAAAATGAATCCATTTATTACACAAAATGGAAAATATAAATCTTCACAGGATTATTTTGTGTATCGTTGGAGGTATACAAACACCTACACTGGAGTTGTCAGTGAAGAAATGGGCACTTTTAGATACAATTTATATCCACTCTAAGGTCCTAAAAATAGAAATCTTTCTTCCTCCATCTGATTTTGTCAGTTATTACTGCCTGAGCATTAGTCACTCTCATGGTCCCTGTGCTGGTGCTGAACCTGCCCCTTCCTGGCCAGGCTGACACAAATCCACCCTGACCTCCCCCCTGTGAGTCATTCAGAGCTCACCTGGCCCTCACACCTCTGTGCCCACGGCTCCATCCCAGCTGGAACTGTGCCCAAAGAGCTGCTGCCACCTGCTCTTCTCCAGGGCAGCTCCTTGAATAAAGGCGGGTTAAATAACTGAATAAAGGCAGGTTAAATAACTGTGTCACCACAGCTCCAGAACTGAGCCCAGGAAGTGAGAATCAATTTGCTTTGACTTTCCTATCAAGTTATATGAAGATTAGTTAAAGGATTTTCTTTTCCTCTGGCCTCCATCTCCATCCTGTGGAAGCAGAAGGGCAGAATTGATGGTATGCAAGTCACATCCCTCTTCCCCTTTGAGCCAGTTAATGAAATTGAGATTTGTTTCAATTTCCTGCTTCCCATCATTGAAAGAACGTGGGTACTTTGAAGATTTCTTGGAGTTCACAGTACTTTTCCTTATAACTAAATTCTATTTCTCCTGGATATCTTACCTCTTTAACACTGCTGTGTGGATTGGTTTGATGCTGCTGTGATCAGGCTTGGTTTAATGCTGTTTTGGTGTGGGTTGGTTTAATGTTGCTGTGGTCAGGACTGGTTAATGCTGCTCTGGTGTGGGTTGGTTTAACTGGGGTGTGGGTTGGTTTAACGTGGTGTAGATTGGTTTGATGCTGCTGTGCTGTGCCTTGGCTGTGCACAGTGATCAGGCTCCCTGCCAGCCCGAGTCCTTCAATGTTTTAACTCTCTGCAGCTGAGTGATTGCATTAATGAACTTGCAGAGCAGACAGCATGCTAAATTCAAGGCACTGTTCATGGAGGAAAGGAGTGGATGTCTTTAAATCCATTTCTCTTCTAAACTCCAGAAAAAGAAAGGTAAAGCCTGGCCTGATTTTCTCTGAAAAAACCCTTCCTTAGAAACCTCCAGCAACCTCTTGATTCTCAGCAGGATTTATAGGACCAGGAGAATTCCCTCTCAGCTGAAGAAATATTTTTTCTTTATTTTTAAGGTTGTAGCAGCAGATCTAAGGTTCCTCCCATCACCCATCATAGGTCTGCATAACTCAGATCCCAGTCATGACATGCCCTGAAATTACAGTTTGGAGACCTTGAGGCCAAAAGCATCCACCTGCACTGTCCAGGCTGAGGGAATAAACCATCAGCAATGATTTATAATCGGAGAGGAACAGGTGGGACCAGAAAGCTTCAGGTCAAGTCCACCCAAAGTGCTCAGACTGGGCCACACAAAACCCCAAATCTGTCTGGCAAATAAATTATCAAGTGAGGATGGGGAGGCAGTGAATGCTGTTAGGTAACACAGAAATAAGAATATTTCCACATTTGGCTAACAGGCAAAATGTTTGCTGGCAGCACAGCAGGAGGGTTTTTAGCAAGGTATCAGAGCCACGTTGTTTCCCCAGTATCTGAGCCAAGCACAGGGAATGCCTCTTGCAGCAATTGGAACAAATTCTCTTTGCTTTTCTGCTGCAGGAGCAGCTCCCAAACCTGGACTTGTGCCTCCCCTGTGCCCAGACAGGAGATAAAGGGAGCCAGACACCCCTTCCTGCAGGAGTGCACCCCTCCTACAGCCCTCAGTAAAAGCCTTGGTGTCTTCTTCACAAAATGTTCTTTCATCACTTCACTTGCCAGTACACAACTGCTGGATTGTTGGTTTTGTTTGTTTATTTTTAATTGATGCATCAGGAAATGTCTGGAAATGTTTCATTGTACAGAACCCTCCACATCCCCTGGGGAGTTCACTCAGTGGAGCAGAGCTTTGGTGTGGGCAGCACATCCAGGTTTGGCTCCAGCTCTGCCACTGACTCATTGCAGGAATTTGGTGGAATCGTGTCCCCTTCTGAACAAAATGGGGATAAAAATCATCCTTACCTGGGAAATGTCCAAGACTTTGTTAATTAATGTCTGTGAGGGCTCTGAAACCCCAGGGTGGAAGGCAAAGTGCATCACATGAATCCACCAAACATAAAACAATGCATGGATGGGATAATGCATTTAGCACTTCCTTAGTGCTAACACTTCTCAACCATTAATCCTGTGTTGTCTAAGACAAACTGCTGTCCCTGCATTGCACACAGACCCTGGGAGAGCCAGAGGCCAGTGAAACCATGGACCCTGTGCCTGCAAACCCTGGATTCCAAATTCCTGCACTGGGAGAGCCAGAGGGCAGTGAGAGCCGTGGACCCTGTGCCTGCAAACCCTGCATTCCACACTGTCGCTGTAGGACAGGAAAGAAAGACTCCAAATATTCCAGAAGGCAAAGGGCACAGAAAAAAGGCTTTATTGTCTAATTCTTACTGCCTTTTATCAGGTGTTCCCATACAGACTGAACATGGTTGGTGAATAGGAACGACACCTCTCTGATCCCATGGGTTAAACCAGAGAAACAGCAAAACACCACCTGGAGAAAGATTGTTCTGAGGAAGGAGAGTTGTTTGCTGAGATTGTTTTGAGAAGCTTTCTTGAGAAATTTTTCCTTGGGAAAAAGCAGCTGCTAACAGGCTAAAATTTCTCAGACCCAGAAACATCAGGCCCACACAAAATAATGGCAAAATGCAGATTATCAGCTGGGGGGAGTACCCCAAATGTTGCCATTTATCACCACAACTTTCTGTTCTGTCTTTATGGAGAGAAACTGAGTATCTGACACAAACATTGCACCTGAAGCACAGGATGAGGGGCTGAGTAGGTGTTCTTGAGGAAGTACCAGTAATAACCCAATGTATCTGGCCCCAGGGGAACAAAAATTCTAAATAAAATTCTGCTTTTCCCAAGAACACCTTTGGGAAAAACCTAAAACTGAACAGCAGAACTGTTCACAAATATTATGGCAGTGAGAGATTAAGGAGAAATCTTGGGCTCCCAGAGCAGACACAGCTTTTAGTTGGGAGCTCTGGATTGAAAAATATTCAGTCACCTACACTGAGAAAAGTACCAGAGGCTTTACCATGTAAAGACTGCAAAAGTAAAAAGGGTTTTTTACATAAATAACATTCCTGTAGCACTTGGGGAAAGGGTTCATGGAGAATTACTGAACTCAGACAGAGAACAAGCCCAGGAAACACCTGGACAAAGTGAAAACTAAAGCTGGGTTAAAGCCCAGCCAGACAGGTGTTGTGGAAAAGTTACACTGAGGATGAGCAGCTTTTGGCATTTCTGAATTTTGGCATTCTGAATTCTGAACACTTCCATCATCTCAGCAATCTCTGGGTGTCTGAACTGGAGCACTCAGCACTAAGTCTGTGCTTGAGTCAGAATCGGGGATGAAATCAGACCCACCTTGTCATTTTGTCACGACCAGATAGCAAGGAACAAGCTCTCTCAGTGTTTCATAACAAAAGCTCCCCAAATTCCTGCTTTATTGACTTATTCAATTCCTGGTTTATTCATGCAGCCCTTTCTCCTGCCTTGTTCCAGTTCCAGCTGATCCTCCCTGAACACAAATCCTACACTGACACAAAGAGCTCTAAGATGTGTTTTAAGCACTCCATACTCTTTGTGAATGGTTTTAATTACTGATGATGGAAATAATGGGGATGTTTCTCCCACTCCTCTCCTGCCCTTCCAAACGTGCCTGGTAATTTGAAGGGACAAGAAACACAGAGTGGGATTTTGTGGGATTTCCCCTGAAGTGTTCCCTTGCTGTTTTTATTATTTATGCAATAGAGGTTAATCAATCCAGTTTATTATCAATTCAGTAATGATGGATAGTGACAGCTGAACATTCCTGTGGACTCCATCCCTAGGGCAGCTTTGGTGGAAGTGTAAAAACCCAAATGCAGTTTTTCTGAACAAGATTCTCTGCACCAAGCCATTATGAAAGAAATCCATTTCAGCCCTGAAGTTATTCCAGTAAATTAGAAATTCTGATAATAGCAGTGCCATGGACCTTTAAAAGCACTGCAGCTCACAGGCATTATCCTGCCTGGTTAATGCCAGCAATTACACTTTTAATGAATGTTGCAGAGAACAAAAAATAAATAGTACCCCATGCCTCAGATCTGCCTTTTTCTAACAGCCATGACTGCTGTGAAAATTCTGTGCTCTTGGTAATTGTCCCACACCACAAACAAAATCTCTTTTTTACCCTTGGGGCAGATTTGGTGTCAAGGATGGTCCCTTTTGCTTAGTTGTGAGTTTTACTTTGGAAGGGGAGTAGCCCACAGATGACAAGCTTGTGAAAAGCCAAATTGTGATGTATGGCTGAGCACAAAGCCAGCACCAAAGACAAGGAATCAGTCAAACTAATTAGTAAAACTCATCAGTTTTTAACAAAGAGCACTTCTGAACTCACAAATGATTTTAAGATGCAAGTCCAGACTGACAACAGCAGAATCCCTTTACACACATGGAAAATAAATGGATGCTACCTTTTAATTCTTAGTTTTCCGCTCCACCTTCTCACTGGGTCTTTTCAAACCTCTCCATTTCCCCCTTCCTCATTCAGTATCCTGGGAAATCCTTCAGGGTCTGATCTAACTTCCAGAAGAAGCACACAGAGCTGAAATGGGCAAACCAGGCTGGTAAAACCCCGAAGAGAACACCAGTGCAAGACTTTGCTCCAGACACCTTTTCTGGTGTAAAAGGCCTTTCGAAAAATAATTCAATAATTTCCAATTCACTACAGCCAGCTCCATCCACACATCACAGTGCATAACCCAGCTGCACTGGGGAAAATTCCCTGTCACTTGTTTGCTGGTCACTCCCAGCAAACCAGAGTGAGAAAACATCCTCTTCAACAGCAACATGGACCCTTCAATGTTACTAAATAAATTATATTTATTGTCATTTTATATTAATTATATAATATATTATATATTATATATATAAATTATATATTGATAGTATATATTAATAATATTAATATTTTGTATTAAATAATACATATATTAATGATACTTTAAGATCAACAGCATGGTCTGACTAAAGGTTCTGACAGTTTTTTCTTTAACAGACCAAATTTTATTTGCTCAAAGCACAGTGGGGCAGGAAAGGGGGAACAGAGCACATCTGAAAGGGATAAACCTGGGGAAGGAGGAAGGAAAAGCTTTTCCCAGGAATTCCCTTCAGGGAGGGATGCTCCAGTTCCCGGTGTCACTTTCAGGGTCACACCCGTGTTGTGCCAACACTGGCAGCTCTGTTCAATGAGGTGTGAGTGTCTGTGCTCTGCACACAAACACTGCTGTCGGTGCTGCTCAATCCTCCCTGCCCAGAGCAATTCCCCCCAGAGGATCCATGGAGGCACCTGAGCCCCCACTGGGGTCAGCAGTTCAGTGGCCTCACTCACTGCCTGATCCTCTGAGCCCTCGTCACCACGCACAGCTCCTCTTCCTCCCTTGTTCTGTTTATTTTAAGGCAAGAAAAAAGTGTGTATTTACAAAACTTATATCACTGTGTTATAAAAATATCAGCAGCTTGAAGCTTTGTGCACTTCATTTCCTTGTGGCAGCACTTGCAGAAATTAAACATTTTTCAAAAGGGTTGCAAGCTGAGCACAAGGTTTAGGGGTTATGATAATTTAAATATCTATAATAATTATCAGTATCCAAGGTGGCAAAACTCTCACTTGCAGGGGATCAATAGCTGCAGAGTCACTCACCTGCCCTGCCAAAAACCCCATAAATCTGCTTTACAGCTGCCTCTGCTCTGATTCCAGCTCATCCAGGAGCCTCCAAGGATGGTGACACAGCAGATGAACTGTGCTCAGTCTTCAAATGAACCAGAGTCACTGAAGTCACGGGGAGTGTGTGGTAAATACATTTTGTAAGATAAATACATTTGTACATGAGATTTAAGACTGTTGAACACAGACACCCTCCCAGAGAGACATTCAGAGCTCCAGGTGAACAGGCAGCCCTCAGAACACGCAAACTGACTGCAGCCACCCTGATTTATGATAATACTATTTTTTTAAAATATTAATACATTTACAGACTCATTACTATGAGTAGCACGTGGCCAGTTAATTTAAAATGAAACAAGAAAAAAACTCTGGATTTGGAGGATCAATACTTCCCCCTCCTCCTTTCCTATACAACATTTAATTAAGAGAAGCAATAAAATGGATAAATGTTAGATCAGGTTCTGCAAACAATCCCTATGGATTTCCACTGACCCTGCTGAATGATCAGATAAACAAACCTGAAGCACATTGAAAATTCCTCGCCTGCAAAACGGACAGAATGACATCAAACCATCATTCTGGAGCCCCCAGTGAAGAGTCTTCTTACTGAAAAGTGCTACTGCAGACCAAGGGCCTCTCTGGACAAAATACAGGTTCACACAATTAGATTTCAATACAGGATTATAAATTTGTAATCTGATATCCTTTAAAAAAAACCCCAACACCCAAAATTTCATCCAGTTCTTCATCATCTCCAATTACAACTTTCACTGTGAGAACACAGCAGCTCATTGCCCTGAGCCCTCCCAGCAGATACAGAAAGGGAGGCAGAAATCTCCTGTGGTTTATCAGAGATCAGGGCCACAGGCAGGACTCAGCCTCCAGGGCCACATCCTGGCCAGGAAACCAAAATGAGAATTATTCCCTTCAGGAGTTTCCTTCAGGGCCAGGCTGGTCCATCCATGGAGTGCTGAAGCTGCACTGGATAGTGGATAAAGGTGTATAAATATATATAAGGATGTATGAAGGTGTATGAAGATGTATGAAGATGTATAAAGATGTATAAATATATATAAATATGTATGAAGATGTATGACGGTGTCTAAAGATGTATAAATATATATAAACTTGTATAAACTTGTATAAACTTGTATAAACTTGTATAGACACGTATAGACCTGTAGAGACATGTAGAGACCTGTATAGACATGTAGAGACATGTACAGACATGTAGAGTCATGTAGAGACATGTACAGGCATGTAGAGTCCTGTAGAGACATGTACAGACATGTATAGGCATGTAGAGACATGTAGAGACCTGTATAGACATGTATAGACATGTAGAGACATGTATAGACCTGTAGAGACATGTATAGACATGTAGAGACATGTAGAGACGTGTAGAGACACGTAGAGACATGTAGAGACATGTACGGACACGTAGAGACACATAGAGGCATGTGTAGGCATGTAGAGACATGTAGAGATATGTAGAGGCATATATAGGCATGTATAAAGATGTTTTAGGCCACAAGAGTGTGGAAGTGTGTGTGGGAAGTTTGCCCAGGAGCTGGTTCTGGCTCGGAGGAAGGAGAAGAAGGAGAAGAGCTCTTGCTCTGGCAGGGGCACGTTGCTGTCATTTACGAAATGCTCCTTTGGCAAAGGAGAACCTAATGAATTATCAAGCATTAACAGTTGATGGTCCCTACGTGGCATTTTTAACCTGCATCGATTCATGTTTTCATTTGGCACAAAGCACCAGAGCCCAGCCAAGAGCTGTGGGAGGTGAAGGGCTGGGGGACAAACTCAGAGGTTTTCTGTGCTCGTTCTGTGCTTGGGTCACTTCAGAACCGGGCTGAGCAAAGCTCTCAGAGAAGCAAAGGGCTCCGAGCACCCGATTTAATGTTTATTTGCTCATTACCTGGCAGGGCAGTGTGTTTAAGCCCATCCCCTCCCTGCTCTGCCCTGCAGGGAAGGCAGAGCTGCTGCAAAAGCATCTCAGCAGAGGGAGAACAATTGACCTGACAAGCGAGGGCACAAATCTTGTGCCAGAACAAACCATCCACAAGATTTCTCCAGTCATGGAACATAAAAAACCCGCTCGGGTTGCTGGCTGCAGACAGAGCCTTCTGTCAGGCCCAGGATGACACAAGCACATTTTCCCAAACTACTTAAAGGTTATGTAATAGAGATCTGCAGAGCATTAGCAGCCACATGACACGGCCCACTAAGATTCCAAACTGCCACCTACAAAATTTAATTAGCAAGCAGTAAACAAGAGGGAAGGGGAGGAACACACTCCTGGAGCTGGCAGGGAATATTCCTGAGGGTCCAGACTGTGTGCAGGATTGGGGGCAGGGGAGTGGGGAGGGCAGAAAGTCAGAGTTTGCCCAGAGTGTGGCAGAGCAGGGAAATGCAGCACACAGAGAAGTGCCAGGGTCAGCCCTGTGGGGCTGGTTCCAGAGCCAGCTGTGAGCTCCACCCCCTGGGCTCTGAGCACCAGCAGCTCCATCCATCCCTCCATCCATCCCTCCATCCCTCCATCCCTCCATCCATCCCTCCATCCCTCCCTCCATCCATCATCCCTCCATCCATCATCCATCCATCCATCCCTCCCTCCATCCATCATCCCTCCATCCATCCCTCCATCCCTCCATCCCTCCATCCATCCATCCCTCCATC
>JBBMKD010000044.1:13691775-13717779 GCA_037834095.1 Argya squamiceps
GCACGGCCGCGGTTCCGCCGGCGGGGCAGGACTCCGGGTCAGCCGTGGCCGCCGGCGCGGACCAATGAAAGGGAGATGCCGAGGGGTTTTTCCGCCGCCCGGCCTGGCCCAATGGAAGGCGCAGCGGCGCCGATGCAGAAGGGAATTAAGGCGGATTACCTGGAGCATCCCTGCCCCTCTGCCGCGCCTCCTCCCCGGAAAACGGGGGCGACGCGGTCCCACAAAACTTCTGAGGTTCGGCAGCATCTCCCCGGCGGGCACGGGGAGACGCTCTAAGGGGGTACGGGGGAAGATTTTAAATAAATCAGGTTTTAGAGACCCAGCTTCAGTCGTTCTCTCAGTGGTTTTTGCTCCTGGTTTCTCCTGAGCAGAGGTGATCCAAATGGCAGGATCTGATCAGTCTGGGAGTGCCTTCACTACAACATAACTGAATTCTCCAGCTGAGGAAGGTTAAATCACCAAGAAAACATCTGAATTATATTGGGTGGTGTTTCTGTATTTCCTTTTCAGTATTTTACAGGGGAAGGAAATATGGCACTCTCAAGGCACTATTTTATTGAATTCTGTTAAAGCATCTAGACAAATACACCCCTCAATCCAATAATGCCTTTCCTACAGTTCCTTTTCCGACACCAGCCTTCCTCCCATAGCTTTACCCACAGGCGTAATGAGGAAGAGCAGCAGAATTTTCGGGAGAGTTTGGCATGAACAAGAGAAGGCAGATCTCCTCTCAAGCCTGATTTCTTTCTGAAGTTGAAGTGCATGGGGAGCACTTTGCTCTTCAGGATCTGCCAGTGCCTGGTGCTCCTCTGGAAGGAATGAGAAGCCATGTAAAAAGAGGGATTTGTCAGATGATCTCTGGCTGGAGTTTTGTCCTCTCTGGATTTCCAATGCGAAGCCCTGAACCATCAGGGATCACCCCAGACTGGCCCTGTCTGCATTTCTGGGTGCAGCATCTCCCAGCCATCGTCTGTTTGGGCGCCCAAAGCTTCCAGCAGCACTGAAAGCCACCATTCACTTCAATTCCATTAAACACATTTCTCTTGGGAATTAAAACTCGTGGTCACGGTGAGATCTGCAGAGCAGCTGCTGCTGCTGAAGGATCTGTCCCTCATTCCATGGATGCAACATCCAGATCTGAGCCCTGGTGACGTGGTGGTGCAGGAGGAAGAGATGAGGAGAAGGTTCACAGACAATCTGTGCTGTCTCCCTGAAGGTCTGCACTGGCACAGTCTAGAAAGACTAGAATTTTCTGAATGAGGAGTCCAAAATCTCTAAATAAGGTCCCCAAGGCCTCTCTGCTGTGCAGATTTCAGCCCCAAATGACTTCATGGCTGCAGCAGGAACAAAACTCTGGCCTTTTCTGAGGGAAAAGCTGTTCCCAGCCAGGTTCAGATGTTCATTCCCAGATTAGATTATGGCTCTGATCATCAGGCAAGGCACTCTCAATTTTATAACCAGTTTCTGGCATAAATGGCTTTTTCCTTTTTTTTTTTTTTTAAATCTAATTTTGGCAAGACACATTTTTTCCCTCAGTTGAGCTTTGTGCAAGCTCCAACCTGCAGTGCTCCTCCTGACTGTGTCAGCCCTCACCACCCTGCCTCAGCACCCAGCACAGCACAGGGCATGAGGGACACCAGAATATCCAGGTGGTGTTTTGGAGACCTGACTGGTCCAGGAATGTGACTGTTCCCTTGTGTGCATTGGTACAAACCAAACAAAACTCTGCCAGGCCAACCTGGTACTTGAAAATCTGTCAGATCACTGTGAAATGGAGTTACTGACATGTCCCACAGAGCCAAATCAGCTCCTCCTTCTCCTCCTTCCTTGCCATGGGTGGGTTTCAAACATGTAATTTGCGGGGGGGTGTGTCACACATGGATAAATATGTTAATTATCATCAACTTTGCGAAAACTCTGTTTGAAAAATACAGAAATTTATATGAATAAATTTGATTAAGTCACTCTGAAAGTAAAATAGCAACTAGTTTTTTGAACTACCAGTACAGACTGGCTGCTATGAAGGTTTCAAAACATATTCTTTATCTCTAGAACATGTTTAGCAATTTGAGTCATAAAAATTTGACATATGCAACTTGTTATGCCACAGCAGATGAGAAGTGACATTTTACTGGAACTGCAAGAAGTTAGGATTTACTATAACAAACATTTTATTATTAATTTGGTAATTTGTGTGGCCAAATATCAGCATTAAGTATATAGCTTGATAATAATTTTTTCTGGCTGCAGTTGTGCTGTTGATGGGTCACTGGCATGTAAGAATATACATAACATTTATAACAGCTTTGCTGAGAGAAAAAGGGAATTTCAGCTCTGTGTGCCATGGAATCCCCCAGAACAACAATCCCCAGAGAATGACCCTCCCTTCTGACAGACACTCTTTAGGGACAGAGAGAGAACAAAAGACTTCCCTGAGTGCCTGATACCTGAAATTCCCCTGTAATGTATAACCCCCCTTTTCATTTTTAATTCTTATGGAATTTATGGGTTTCTCTCATTGTTTCTTTCATCTTTCAATACCCAGTTTCATTTATCAGCAAACCTGCAGTTTGTTTGTAAAGGAAAATATCTTCTTTTCCATTCATCCATGGGATCCCCTCCATGGTTTCTTTTATCTCTCAGTGCTGGTTTTATCCACCAGCAGACCCAGAGTTTGTTTGTAAAGACAAATCTGTCTCCTCTCAGTGGGAAAGGAGCTGGACAATCCCAGCTTTGGGAACTGGGAGTTATTCCTCTCACATGGTTGTTGCTGTGCAGAGGGCTCAGAATCAGGACAAGACAATGGCAAGACCCCAACACCACTCACACCTATTTGAATGGTAATAAACTTGGTGTTGGTGTGGAAGTACAAAGCACAGAATTGTCACAGAGTGTTCCAAAGTGCCAGCTCAGATCCTCAGTGAAAGTCCTGAGTCTAAAGCAGAAGTATTGTGAATTCAGACCCAAATTCTGCTCCACACAGGAGAGCTTATTGGTGTTAAATATTGTGTGAATTCTCTCTCTGAATGAGAAATGCATAGATAAATATTCTGGGGTTAATATCAATTAACTATTTTCACTGTAACTCTTCACCAGCACAGTTTGGTCAAGAACAGAACCGGTTTTTTACCCACTCTCAGCTGATTTTGGAATCCTTCACACTCCGCTTGCAGCAGTTGGACCTCCAGACCTTTTATTCTTTTGGGTTGTTTGTTGCTATTTTGCAGACGTTGAGAGTTACCATTGACAAAGTGCATTTCCTGCTTTGGAGGCAGAGTTTGGTGATTGTTTTTGTGATGACAGCAGAGTTATTGGATGACAATGTCAGTGGAGCTGAAGGGTTGACAGCCTGGTAAGGAGAAAATGCATTTTTCATGTCATTCTTGCTAAAGCTTTGTCTGAGGGGAAGAATTTAATTCAAATTCTTTCAAAAATCATAGCGTTAGTGCTTTATTTGAAAGTTTCCTTCCTCAGACATTTCATTCAAGCTGTAAGTGAGTAAGAGACAATCCTGCTTGATCAATCACAGCTAAAGAGATAGGGATCACACAAGAAATGAAAACCAGACAAATTCCTTTTTTTTCTTTTTTCTTTTTCTTTTTCTTTTGCTTTTGCTTTTGCTTTTGCTTTTGCTTTTTTTTTCTTTTTTTCTTTTCCCTTTTTACCCCCTCAGCGGGTCCCAGCAGGCTCAGTGCCTGAGGGACACCGACGGATTTACCACAGGATGGCAACAGAGCGCTGCTGCCTCTGTGCCTGCCCAGCGCAGCTCGGCGGGAGTCAGCGTTTGGAGCGGGGATTTTGGGGGTGAAATTTAGGGTTTTTTGGGGAGGATTTTTGGGTGATTTTAGGACCTGATGCTCGCCCGGGATGCTGCATTCCCCAGGGATGCTGAATTCCCCAGGGATGCTGTCGGCCGTGCCCGGCAGCTCGGGTCAGCCAGGACAATCCGTTCCTTTTGCTCGGGGAAAGCAGTTTATTATCATTCAAATAGGTGTGGGGGGTGAGAAATGGGCAAAAGTTACAGCAGGGCTTCCTTCCTTCCTTCCTTCCTTCCTTCCTTCCTTCCTTCCTTCCTTCCTTCCTTCCTTCCCAAACACCCCAAAGCACCCCCAGAAATGCACTGGGAAATGCATCCCAGGGATGCTGGGCAGGAGCTGCAGGGGTAAATGCAGCTCAGGGATGCAGGAGCTGCAGGGGTAAATGCAGCTCAGGGATGCAGGAGCTGCAGGGGGAAATGCAGCTCAGGGATGCAGGAGCTGCAGGGGTAAATGCAGCTCAGGGATGCAGGAGCTGCAGGGGGAAATGCCCCTGCCCTGGCTCTGCAGTGCCAAAGCAGCTGCTCGTGCACTTTACATAACATTTAATCTCGTGTAACCAACACCCCTCCCACAGGGTAAACAGAGTCAGGGAGAGTCTGGTTCCAGCACCACCACCCTGAGTTTCATCTCCTCTCTCTGCCTGCCCAGTCTGGCCTGTGCTCACCCCTCTGAGCTCTGGATCTCAGATTTGAGAGAAGATGAACCTTGCAATACCAAGCAAGAAGCTGTTTGTGGAAAAGGGATTTTGGAGTTGGTTCTTTTCTCTATTCATGTTCATCTCAGGATGGTCCAAGTACTGATCATTCACAGCAATTCAGTCCAGATTTTATTTTATTTTATTTTATTTTATTTTATTTTATTTTATTTTATTTTATTTTATTTTATTTTGTTTTATTATCTTATTTTTCTCCTGTGCTGTGGCACTGTGGGTGTCAGGGTGTGACAGCAGAACTTCCAAGGTTATAACAGATGTTAATGAAACAGCTCCCCTTCAAGCACAGAAAAGATATTTTAATGCAATTAAAATAATGCCACATTCACTGTTCTGGTATAAATGGTAGGGAACTCAACAGGGGCACTTATTTATATCTGTGTAGGATGAAAAGAATGCTCAGTGAAACCCAAGAAAAGCATCGTGGCCCACAGGTCTGAGTCACTGCGCTCAGCACTCGCTGCCTGAGCAATGAACCAGCTCTGAGGAGGAAAATCATAGAAAGCAGATCTGTGATCTAAACCCAGCTCCTGCAAAGGGACATGTGAACCCAGCTGGATTGCAGGGAAACTATTTATTTATTTTCTTCAAACTCACCTGAAGTTCATAGTAATTTCTGTTATTTTATTTATTTTATATATGTCAACACTTGCTGAATTTCATTGTCCTGTCCATTTATGTTTTGTTTCTAGGACTGATTTGTTCCATGGTGTTATTTGCCTCACACTGGAAGGAAAACCCTGCCCAAAAACCCATTAGGGGGAACTGTACGAATGGGAACTCTGACAAAATCCAACTATAAATAGTTCCAAAGTCAGGAGAGATCAGGAGAGCCCAGCTGGAGCCCTGGGCAGAGCTCAGAGCTCAGAGCTGTCACTGTGGGCACTGCAGGCCCAGGGCAGGATTTCTGCACCCCAAAATCACCCTCCAGGGGAGGATTTCTGCACCCCAAAATCACCCCCCCAGCATTGCAGCCTCTGTCAGATCTGCCCCTCTCTCAATGTTCTGCTGAGCACTTTGAAAACCCTCTGCAGGAACTTGCTGTGGTTCCTGGAGTGAGTCTGAACCTAATTTTGGGTGAACTTTTTTTAAATCCTACCATCAGTGACTATTGAGGAACTGTAAATCCATGGTGAGAAATAGCTCTGTGTTGTAGGAGTAGGCTAAATGTGCCCTTCCACACATGCAAACTGATTTATTGAGAATCAGTGCAGTGCTTGGTGGGCAGCTCAGGAGGTTTTCAGTGTGGGGAACATGAAAAGGAGCTGGAATTATTTTTAACAATGAAGGTTTAGAATGTTTGCACTGGGACAGTGACATCAGCTCACACAAATGGTGATGGCAGATGTGGGGAATATAAAAACAGAGCAGGCAAACCCTGTGGGAAAGCCAGGAGAGACACAGATATTAAACTGGGATCCTTACTGTGGATTATTGTGGGGACAAACATCTTTCCTCAAGTGAAACATCTTCCCTGCAGTGAAAGCAGCTGGTTCCCAAAAACTGCATCTGCAGCTCAGCTCAGGCTCACAGGACACCCAAAGTGACCTGGGAGCAAAAGTCCCACAGGCTCTGGGGCAATTTTCTGTGCTGGAATTGTGATTACAGCACTGCAAAACTGAAATATTCCCAGTTTGCAGCCAGAGAACTCTGTGAAGCTGTGGCTTCGGAGCTCACAAGAAGTTGCATTCTCATTGTGCTTGTTGGCCACCCTTGGTTTCAAAAATCATCTCCCCTTGTTCAGCTCTCCATCAAACTGCAGGATTTGGGGGTTTAATTGCTTGTTTTGCACACTGGAGGCACATCCTGCACCACAAAACATTTCATTGGCAAGGCTGTGGATAGTTCCTCCACATGGTAAGGGTTTAAAATGCTTATTTAAAATAGTTGCCTATAACTCCACTGTTTCAAAATTAAAACCCAGGCGAGTTTTCAGCCAAATTCTGGCGTGCCCTGGATGGGAAATGGTCACTGGATTGGAAATGATCAGTGGGAGGATCCCTGTGGAAGCTGGTTTGACCCTAAATAAATGTCCAGGCTGGGGCAGAAGCTGGCAGCCCCTGGGAGATGTTTCCTCTCTGATTCCTGCCCGTCCTCACCCCCCGCTGTAGGAGGAGCTCTGACAAAATCTGCATCTCCCCAGGGACCCTCCACTCCTCAGGCATCGCTGACCACGGGCTCGGGCAGAATTGTTTATTTTCGCAGCCAGTTCACACATTTCACAGTGAAATCTTCATCAGGAGCACGACGCTCCGGGTTCCTCGCACGCGAATGAGCTCTTTTAAAAAACCTTTGCCTTTGAAACATCCCCATCATGGCTCCCCAGTGAAAATAAACTGCGAGTGGAGCCTCAGCTCCAGGGAGAGAAACGCTGACCGGAACATCAGTGGAGTAATGAAAGTGTGGAAATATTCCAGCTGTGCCTTTACAGGAATGAAGCCAGAGCAGCCTTTAATAGCCTTCATCTCACCCAGCATTTCTATTGTTCCAAAAACCTGAACCCCAAAGCCCCAGCCCAAGTGAGCACAAGGTGATTTCTGTGTGCCAGACAATGCCCAGAAGAGGGCCCAGATTTGTGCTTTACAGCACAAAAATGTGACGTTTTCCTAAACAAAAACCATGCTCAGCAAACAGAGAAAATTGTATGGCAACACCCTGAATTATTGAACGGCTAGCTATGCAGAACAAACATAATTAAAGGGTCTCATTATCTTCTAAATAATCATTGTAAATAATGCTTTAGATAATTACTTCATTAGTTCTCAAAACACTGGCTTTTATTCTCCTCTGAGATTCTACCCACTAACTCCACTCTGAATAAATTGCCAAAAGGGAAAATCAAAAGCAGAGCAAGCATGTGAGCTGGAAATGCAATGTGAGCTTGTAGGAGCTGATTCAAACCCAGGATGTTTTGAAATGGTTTTTTTTTCAGATTTTCAAATGGTTGGGAGCAGTTTGCTTGGATTTTTAATGTATGTATTTCTTCCTTCAGTGTGTTCTGTGCTGCAGTCAGGCTCCCTTGCTGGCAGCTATATTTAAAAAAATTTAAAAACCCATTTAAAGCTGGCTGGCAGCAGCATGGAGAGAACCAAGATCACCCTTAGCAGGGATGATGTCCCTCTCCGGTAACCACATACTGCCATTCCCTCCACTGCTAATACCATGGACAGATTCACTGACAAAAGAAATTACACCTCTAAAACCACAGCCTGAACGAAAGGAAAGCCAGGGCAGGATAAGAAATGGGCAGAAAATCTCAGCCCCACAATTAGATGGTTCAACAGCTGAGAATGTCTGCATTTGCAAAAGTATCTCTTTTTTTTTTAGCAGCATTCTGTGGCAGTACTGCCAGTAACTAAAGTAATGGCATAAAAAAAGTGACAAATATTTTCCTGGTCAGGTCCCAAGTCAGTCTGGAGCACTGCAGAAGGCTGAGACTTCCCAGCATGGGATTTTAAAAGGCCTTTTCCAGAAGTTCATTAAAGAAATTAGGTAGCAAGTGGAAAACAGGAACAGCAACCACCCAACCCCGAGAGCAAAAGGGCACAGCAGGAAAAATCAGCATTTGAAACACAGAACTGCCCCAAGAACTGCCCCAAGAACTGCCCCAAACCATCCCAAACCCCCTGTGGGACACAGAACTGCCCAGGACCTGCCCCAAAGCACCCCAAATTCCCTCTGTCCCAGAGCTCTGAGAGCAGAGCCGTGGGCCCAGAGCTGCAGCTGGCAGCAATGGGATTTTCTCTCAAGCTTTAAGTTGATGTTAATTGCTGCTCTCACTAAATACTCTTCAGGTCTCAGAGCTTTTCCCCAGACTCGGGTCCAGATTGGTAGCTGTGCTTAAATCAGAAATCCCAGGGAAGGCCTGGAAAAGTACAATTAGAATTGTACAATTAGAATTAATTGTGTTTTCTGAGAGCTTCCCATCCCTCTGAAATTTGCAGCATTAAGAGCACAGAGCTGAGAGGGAGCCCTGACTGAAATGTCTGCCCCACTGCCAGCACTCAAAGGCTTTGCTTTCCACTTGCTGAATTTAAAACCCCAAAATAAATTAAAAGCAGAGTCCAGCCATGGTCTAAGGGCCAGCCCCTCTCCTGCCCAGCAGCCTGGTTTGGATCAGAGACACAAAAACTCAACCTGCCAGGTCACATTCTGACAATGCACATCACCTGCAACGTGCCCGAATTCCTGGGGGGTGGGAAATGCTGCTGGAAGCCCCCTGGAACCTGTGCAGGGCGAAATGCTGATTGAGATCAGGAAACCAATTGTACCAAACTTCCACAGACTGCAGCCATGTAACACATTCCCTGTGTTTTCAGTGACTACAGTCATTAATTGGGCATTTTCTAACTGCTTTAATCAAACCTCCAACCCTCACTGCTGCCAGACTGTTCCAGGAGTTGTCACAAATTATTTCTGTATGAAGAGATAAATGAAATTTTGGGGTTTCTTACCTCAACATTTCTCTTAAAAACTCCCCCATGAGCACAGCTTAAATTAATACATCCCATTGTTTTCTTCCCCATTATCTCTACACCTTTTTCAGTAAAAAGTTGCAGAAAAGACAGCACCTTCCCCTGTGTTTGATGTAAGTTTGCAAAAACCCACCAGCCTCACTCAAACACTTCTGGGATATCCCCAAGGGCCACAGTGACCCCACAGACACACACAGACACAGGAGACTCGCTTAGATGAGTTTATTAGTGCATATGTTAGAGATTTACCCCCCTCCAATATGAACCAAACAAAGAGGTTCATGTGAAAAGGTCTGTTTTGCTGGAAAACAAACTCACTGAGGCAGCTGTTCAACAAGAACTAAAAATTGTGGAGTAGCCTATTCAAATTTCTGGTCTTGATGGGCAGATTACTGCATTACAGAGGAAAAACTTCAACATGACAGGATTCTGAGGGTCAGTTTATATGACCAGCTGGTAAACAGCAGGAGTGATTTTTCCCCCATCTAATTTGCATATCTGTATAAATAATATTTACTGATAAAAATCTAGAAAACTACAGAATAAAAAACATTTACCTAGGATGAGCATTAAGGCAACCAATCCTTCCTTACTCTGCATGTAAACTTCCTCACAAACATCAGTGAGCATTCTGGACTCAGAGGTAAAAGAAATTTGTTCATTGTTGAAGCCGAATTTTTCAAGCGACTTCTTTATGGCTGACTTGTAAAGAGACCAATAATAACAATAATAACAGTATTTGTTTGCTTTTTAAAACATGTTTGACATCTGAATAGCTCCAGCATATTCACAGTATACCTGGACAGCAAAGCAGGAATATTCATACATACAACAGAAACTGTAAACTTTGCCGAATTTTGTGAAGTCTGAATTCTCATTTACTGAGTAACTTTGACCTCAGACACTTTCAACAAAACCTAAGTTTAAGGACTCTAAACCTGCAGGACTGAGTTACTGCAGCCAACATGAGAGCTGAGTATCTGAGAGCATTGATGAGTGTAGTTTTAGACTGTGTTTAAAAAGGCACAAATGATCCTCTCCCCTATTTCTCTCAGAGTGTAAATGTATCTACATATCTACATGGATATGCTTAAACAATGAGGAGTCACAAACCCAAGTTACAAATACTTTACAGACAAAAATACAAAAATAACCTGTAACACGAAATGCAGTTATTTGGGTACATTTGGGCTCTTTGAAGCTTTCAGGCTAGCATCACAACAGGCATTAATGACACCAAAACACTTCATACATGTTACAACACACAGGCTTATAACAAATCAGTGTCTTAGTTTGTGTTAAGTCTCAGACTCTCCTGGGAAGCTCATCCCCATGTGCTCTATTCATACAGCAACATTAGCAAACTCCAGAACAAGAAAACTTGATTTGGCTTTATAAAGTCATTTCTGTCATATTCAGGTAAGGCTAAACTGATCCATCAGTCTCCTCTGCACAAGAATTACCTGTGAAATTACCTGCTCAAGTGCAAATTCAGCATTTCAGAGCTTTTACCAGAAATGTTGCAGTTAACTTTTTATTAACCATGAAGGAAGTATTTAAAGCAGTTAACCTTGAAAAAAAAAAAACCAAACCTGGCAAGTGTAAAAAAAGCACTTTTTTTGTTTTTCTTCTCAAGTGTAATGCACTAGGCAGTTAAATGAGTAGTCTGTTCAGGGTAAAATATTTTAGCACTTGTTGGAGAAAAAGCATGAAGTTTAAATAGGTTAAGGTGACTAAATAATTAATACACTTAAACACAAGGCTACATCTCATAAAAATATTCACAAGAGTGCTAACAAAGGCAGCACTGGCAAGGTTCTGAAAGTCATGATTACAGTCAGGTTAGCAATAGGAAAAAAAGCCAAACAGGCAAAACTCAATAGTCTCTCAACTCCCTATTTCAACTGTAACACTGAGATGTGAAAAACCCTAAGTTACCTTAGTTCAAAACAAAGTTTCAGTCTCCCAAGTGTCTGGTTTCTGATGTACAATCCACACACACCCCAACACAATCTGATCTTCATCTATCAGTAAACATTACGGGTGATTTTGCTTTCATTTTTAACCATTAGTGCCAGGTCATCATCGTGGGCCAGTGTAAGGCAACATCTGTGGAAAAGGTTTGGTTTTGCTGCAGATGTTTTGGAGTTCCTGAAGGCTGGTAACTCTTGGAATGTGCTTGCTAGGACAGAGTTGTTGCTAGGATAATTCCAAGTATCAGAAGCAATACAGTTACACATATTATTATGAACATCAATTTCTGCAGGGAAAAGAAAGAAAAGTTAAGACTGAAATACTTTGTTGGAGACAGAATTGTTTAAATATATTCAGAGCCCCAGTAATCCTGACCCAGGCTGAGTGCTGGGATTTTCTTTCTAAGGAGCAATCACTGCTATGATTTCCTGTTGTTTCTAACATACATGTAACCATAGTCACCAGAGTGAACCATCTGTGCAACATTTCTCTGCTTTCCTTTACACAACGATGGTTATTACTCCTGCCCAACTTCTGTAAACATCATTAGAAACAGATGTAGGTCAAGTCTAAGTAACTGCTCGCTGCCACCCTCCTTGGATAAATATTTGCAGCCTGCTCAGACCTTCACATCTGCACCCTTGGTGAAGTCAGCAGAGGGTCAGTAAAAACACCATGCAGGTAAGAGCTCAGAGGAGCTGCAAGGGTTAAAGAAGGAGAGATGGTTCTGTGCAAATTCCTCGAGGTGTGACTGGGTCAGGTATTTCTGACTGCAGGTGAATTCTGCTACCTGCCCACAAACCAGAGTGAGAAGAACCTCCAAAACAAAAACTCAGATGTTAAGAGAGTGTTAGTACAGAAATGTGAATTTCTGATGAACTGCCTGAACTGGCACCTGCTCCTGGTGTTCTGTGTGGAGCCTAAAGACACTGCAGGTTAAAATCTGCCTTCCTGCTGCACTCAGAGACATCAACTGCTATTGCTTACTGAGCCTGGCTAAGCATTGTCTGGACAGGAAATGGGACTTCACTACAGCAAAAACACGAACACTGAAAGAAATCCCATGTCCTAAACACATTGTTATCTCCCATTGCTTCATTTAGTCTAAAATTAATAAACAGTATTTATTTATAAATAAATAGCCAACTTCAAGGCTGCAGACATCCACTTTTTAAAAACTCTATGTAATCCGCCCCCACTGGACAAAGTTCCAAGTGTACTCAGTATTGCATGCTGTTTGCTGATGTGAACCTTCAGCATAAAAACAGCAATTCCAGGAGCTGGGAGCCAGCCCGGGGCTGTTTGTGCCCCTCCTGGGGCTGGGTGAGGCAGGGGCTGCTCTGGGTGCCCTGGGCAGGTCCTGGCAGGGGCACTGTGCCTCACCAGCATCCCCATTGGCCACAGTCACACATCAGGCACAATATCCCCACCAGGCACAACATCCACATCAGGCACAACAGACGTATCAGGCACAATTTCCACATCAGCCACACACAGGGTCTGCCACACACAGCACCTGTCAGGGTCACTGGGCCACATCAATGCCCACATCAGCCACAATATCCACATCAGGAACACACAGGACCTGTCAGGGGCACAGGGAGCAGGGTGACAGTGCAATATTCGCATACAGGACCTGCCAGGGGCACAGGGAGCAGGGGCACAGTGCAATATTCACACACAGGACCTGCCAGGGGCACAGCAATACCCACACACAGCACACACAGCACAGACAGCACACACAGCACAGACAGGACCTGCCAGGGGCACAGGGAGCAGGGTGACAGTGCAGTATTCACACACAGGACCTGCCAGGGGCACAGGGAGCAGGGCCACCACGTCACCCAGCCCTCCCCAGGGCCCTGGGCACACAGTGAGGGTGAGCAGAAGAACACAGAGAGAAGAAGAGCCAAATTAGTTGATTAGTTACTTACTGCCACAGTGGCAGGAAGCCATGCATGCTGAGGTTATCCAAGCATCACCGAATACCCACAGACAAACCAATAATTAGAGCTACTATGGCAATCAACACCACTGACACAATGATAATTATCCACATTTTCTGTCAAAAAACAAGGTATGATTAATATTAAGCACATTAAGACTTGCATTTATTTTCAGTTTTTCAAGTACTTTTTGGATCCACAAGCACTTTTATTAAAGCCCTCTGTATTCTTAAATCGAGATAAATTTATCTATATAATCTCGCACATGTAAGAATTAACATTTTTTAGCAGGTAAATTCATGTGATTAATGGCTATACAGTTATCAGAGATGATACAAGCACTATTTACATACATATCAAGTGGCTCTTTTAACCCCTCTGAAAAGATCTTTCGTAAAGGATCAGGTGTGGTATCTCTGTGTAGATCTCAATCTACAGAAAATGAATTATTCCCGCAAACCCAGCTCACCAAAATGAGCCTCACTGAACTGCACAGCACAGCAAAAGGGGAAATGAGAATGCAAAAATAAACTACTCTGTAGTCTGATATCAGAATATATTATTTGGTGTCTGATGGGAAGAAAACCACTGAAACAAAACAAGTGCCATGGAAAGTGCTGGAACATTTCTTTGAACTCAAGTCCTGCACAAATTCAGTGTCATGGCACAATCCACACCCTTTCCAGAGGGAAGAGCCCCCTAATTTATCTGTAAAACTAAAAATTACAAGCAGAATTTTTTAAAAATAAGCTTATTTCAGCAAAAGCACTTTTATTTTGCCTGCTAGCAAAACAGATTTCACAGCTTTAAGTCCAGGTAAATTTACTTGTCATAAACAGCCAAAAACTTTTAAGCTTATTTAGAATCTGAATAATTTAAGGTATTGTGAAAGCTGATAAGAAAAACATGTGAATTTATCCACTGGAATAATAAATTACTTCTTCTTTTGGGGTTTTTACACTTTGTAATGGCAGCTCTGAGTGGAAAATTGTGAACACACCCTTAGCTGTGCATGAACTGCTGATCTGCCCTCACAGTCCAAGAAATGTCTGTCTTCTATTGGTATTATAAACTTTCAATATTAACTACAGCAAAATAATTCAAAATGTTCCTGTGCTAAATTAAAATATTGCCCAGCAAAATCACAGAAAGACAACATACCCTGCGTGCTTTGCTCTGATATTTAACTGCCTTTTTTGTCTCCTCTTTTGCATGTTCCACATAATCTGTGGCATTCATCACGTTCTTCTCTATGTTGTTGATCATTTCACCCTTAGAAGAAAAATTGGAAGAAAAACCACGTTATTGCAATGCATGGATCTTTGTCCCATGAATCTAAAAAAAAAGCTCTAGAACACCAAGAATTACTTTCACAAACCAATGGTGCACATACTGGGGGTGGGATTTTTCCTGCTTTGGCATGTAGAGGAGAAAGGGAATGAGAAGCAGGAGCTCCCAGCTCTCACCACACATGTCCATGAGCAGGGCAGGACAATTTCTCCTTGTGCAGGAACAGGAACTGAGCACTGCAAACATCCCTGGTGTGGGAGGGATGTTTTAGCAGCCAAGGCTGGGGGGACACACCCAGGATCAGAAATCCCTGCTGTGCCACCAGTGGGGAAGGACATTGGCTATTGCCACACAAGCTCCAACAGCTGTCTAGGAAACACACAGGTCAGGTCCTCAGAGCTCAGCAACTGGGATGTCAGTGCATGACAAATCCAAATTAACTATGAGGAATGAGATTTGGCAATGAAATGGAGGATTGGTGAAAAATGACAGTAAGTCTGTTACCTGTGTCTCTGTCCATCAGAAGAAATAACCAGCAGCAGTAAACAGCAAAGCATTACAGAGTGATGCACAAGAAACTTCTGTTTGTGTGTAATTCACAAGAAACCTGCTGCCAATTTCTCTTGGTATATTTAAAATCAAAACAACAAAGGACCTCTAGAACAAAACCCCATTATAAAAACCAGGCAAGTCTCTCTAACTTGCTTTTCAGGCAAGTTTCTCTTCTAACACTACTCTTTTCACTTTCCTGCAGAAGTCAAACCATTTTAAGACCAAAGTTAAAAATACTTTTGCTGGACAATTGGTATTTACAGACTAAAAATAGAACAGGTTTATGTACATGTCAAGACAAAGCTCATGAATACAGAGATGACTTGAAACACTTGTCAGGCCCATTATACTCCTGTTGGTGAACACAGAATTGCACTCCTGCATGCAGTGCAAGGTGCACACAGCCTTGCTGACACACCTGCTCCTCCACTGTGCCTGAGAATCCAAAACCCCCAAGGCATTAACAATGTTCCACGAGATAGCTTTTATTACTTAAACATGCACAAAGATGTTCCAGCACATTGCAATTAATCATATTGAAGAAGATATTAAATGTACTGACTGGAAGGCAGCTCTGTGGTCAGTTACTGAAAGCATAAGGACATTGAGATGCTCAATTTGTCCACAACAAAACAAAAACCTCCAGGGATTAACTTCCATACATTCTAATCAGTCCAGAATCACTAAATCTGCACTATCTGGATAAAACCAACTGCTTGTGCACATTGCAGAGGGGAGGAGTGAGGAAACAGCCCCCAGCCCAGAGATGCATCTGAGTGCTCTGTTCACTGACCTGTGTCTCCACAAACATGGCCATGTCCATGAACATCTCGTGCAGCTCCCTGATGCTGGACTCCAGCTTCATGATGTCCTTGTGCCGAGACTCGATCTCGTTCAGGGCCTGCCTGGTTATCTGGGAGTCTGAAATGATCTGGGGAGGATGGGGACACACAGAGACACCCCTAAGTGCCAACACACCCCAAAGGGCAGGAGCAGCAGGACAGAGGAGACAACTGGCCCAGAAATACATACATCAGAGGTGAAAATGGAAGGATTGCCACTCTCTAACATTTCTTCCAGCTCCTCATCAGTGGTGGTCTTTCCAGCTAGGATAAGAACAACAGGATTCACATAACATCACACTCAGGACTGAACATAACATTTTGCCATCCAGAAGGATGACAATTCAAAGACAATTTTTGCATTGAGATTTTGCAGGATAAAACCCTGTAGTGTTCAACCACTACCGAGGGCCATTTTGCATATAACAAAATCCAGAAAGTATCAAGTAATAATCAGAAAACAAATGTAGATTCAAAGCTGCCATGAAGAATTCTGGTCAGAATACTATTAGAGAATACTCCCAATAATGAATTGGAAGTATGTGAGTATGTGGAATATGTGAGTCAGTCAACAAATGATTAGAGCCATATAACAGCAGCACTGATTTTATGCCAGATGAATTTACCAAGTGTCCCTGTAGACAAAAATGGGACCACATAAAAAGAGTTGTTATCCTGTTAGGTGTGTTAATTTTGGAATGGCTTTTAATAACACTTGCTGTTTCAGAGTGCAGCTTTTCTTGATGCCTCATTTAAAGCTGCAACATTGGAAGCAAATGAAGCAAAGGAAAAAGAGAATTTCTTTAATAATTTTCTATCAAAAGGAAATAATTGAGTTTTCTCTCTTTTCTTTACAGCTGTCCTAAAAGGAGAAATATAAAGGAGTGTGTGCTGTGCAGTGAAGTTGTTTCTTTTCCCTCTGAGATGCTGTCCAAGATCTCTGATGCTGTGCAGCACATTTGATGGCTGTGAATCAAGGGAGGCAGTGGCAGTAAGTGGTCTGTGCTGTCCCAAGGCCAGGGGCACTCACTGATCTCCAGCTGTCTCTGGATGCGGCCCTTGCTGCGCTCCCGGAACAGCGTCTGCGTCTCGTTGTACTCCGTCATCACCTCCACAAACTTGTGTGCCAGCACCGAGTGCTGTGGGGACAGGGGACACACAGGGGGACACGGGACACACAGGGGGACAGGGGACACACAGGGGGACACGGGACACACAGGGGGACACGGGACAGACAGGGGGACAGGGGACAGACAGGGGGACACGGGACAGACAGGGGGACATGGGACACACAGGGGGACACGGGACAGACAGGGGGACATGGGACAGACAGGGGGACAGGGGACACACAGGGGGACACGGGACATGGGACACACAGGGGGACACGGGACAGACAGGGGGACAGACAGTGACAGAGAGGGGAACACGTGACACACAGGGGGACACGGGACAGACAGGGTGACACGGGACACACAGGGGGACAGGGGGACAGGGGACACACAGGGGGACATGGGACAGACAGGGGGATGTGGAACAGACAGGGGGACAGGGGACACACAGGGGCAGGGGACACACAGGGCGACAGGGGACAGACAAGGGGACAGACAGGGACAGACAGGGGACAGACAGGGGGATGTGGGACAGAGGGGACAGACAGGGACAGAGGGACATCAGAGAGGCACAGACAGGACAGACAGGGACAGAAAGGGACAGACAGGGACAAAGAGGGACAGACATGGGAACAAACGAACAGACATGGGGACAGACAGGGACAGACAGGGACAGACATGGGGACAGACATGGGGACAGACAGGGACAGAGATGTGCATCAGAGAGGGCCATTTCTGTCTGCACAACTCCCAGTGGCAGTCACAGCCCCACAAAGCACCACAGGAGTTCCGAGATGAGCTCAGAACAATTAAACTCATTCCCCACCTTACCAGAATCACAGATTTGCTTTGGCTGAAGGGATCCTACCTGTGTTTTCCTGATCCTCAGGTCCACTGACGTCCTGTTGGCATTTTCACCCTGATCAAAACTCTGCTCAATAGCTGAGAACAAGACAGGACACTGAGTCAAGGGCAGTTATTTAACTGATCGATTACTTTGTAAACATTATTGTTACTCTTTAAAGGTACAAGTTCCCCAAAGACCTGTAACATTTCAGGGCAGAGGGGTGGCAGTGATATGTAAGTAAAAATTTAAAATCATTTTGATAATTGGTAGAGATCTTTGAACACAGTAACTACTTCAGTCATACTCCTAACAGAGTACCACTACTGTCTATTATACTGGAAAAAATTTAAAAGGTGTCATTTTGCAGTTAAAGTTAATCTTCTTCCAAAATATCATCCCCCAGAAAAGCACTTCAGTTGCAGAAGACATTTCTAGGTGGAGGAATCACTTTGCACTGTAATTTTCTAGGTTATTTCTGAAAGCAGGGAGTTTTATTTGTCCTCACAACTCACCCTTTAGCCTGGCCCGGATTTTATTAGCAATCTTCTTTATTTCCTCATTTAGTTCTTCAAGTTCTTCCTTCGTCCCTTTAAAAATATAAATATTTGAACTGTTAATGATTGATAACAGTAAGTCAGCAAGAGTCTATAAATCTAGCTTGCAATCTCAGAATTTTATTCAGTACAACTATGCAGAGTTAAAGCTTATTCTCCTCCTAAGTACTTTAAATACTGTTTTTGTAACAGCAACCATCAGGTTCTTGCTTCTTATGACAGGCTTACACCTGGGAAATGTTATTATTACCAAATCTTCAACTGATAATCAGTTTTTTTAACACTTTCAGGGTCATGTTAATTTGCTAGTCAAAAGTTAAATGCTGCTTGAGTTGTAAGTCCAGGTGAAAACACAGATTTCTCTCCCCTTTTTCTCAGTGTGGTGTGCACCATGTGTGCACTGCTGTAACACTCAGACGTTCTGGGGGATTCCACCCAGGACACCCATGGAGAGTTTTGCTGCATCCCAGGGCTCACTGAGAGCACCACAGACACAAAAACACACACAAAAACACACACTGCTCACTGCCATTTAAACATTCAGATGAGCCCTGACTAAACACGAGACCCACTGAGGGAGCAGCCTGAAAAATCAGCTGTAGGGACACAAACACACAGTAAGGAAACAGCATGAAATAACAGCCCAAGGTCAGATTCCACCAAGAGAAATGTTAAGGCAGCATTGCAACATCCAAACAAAGACTCTCTCAGCATCTTTTTCTTCCCTTTTCTCTGAGCTCTGCCCTGCACAGACGAGCCTGGAGCCACCAAGGGCTGGGAACAGGGAAGGTCCCACAGCTCTGGGCAAGTTCCCTGAACTCCCCAGTTCTCTGCTCGGAAAGCACAACTGCACTTCCAGTTTTGGGGTTAAAGCCTCTGAAAACAGGGCTGCACATGGCATTGAAGTTCTGCAGCAGCAGCAGCAGCAGCAGCAGCAGCAGCAGCAGCAGCTGGCCCTGCTGGCACACAGAGGAACAAAGACAGGACAGTACAGGCCTCAGTGACAACTTCTACATTTTCACAAATCAGAATGTAAGTAACCTCTCCGTTTCTGAAGGAAAAACCCACATTAAACTGAGTTTTGGTCTAGGAAAGGTTTGGATGATGCAAGAAACATTCTGAACCCAGATTTTTTCAAGTGAGACTTAAAAAAAGGTCAAAATAATCAAATGAAAGTATTAATTCAGGATTAAAAATGAGAATATTATATAGTGTTACGTTTTGCATTCTGAACACCTGAAGTTCTATTCCTATGGACAGCTAAAACAAACAAACAATATTTCAGAGTACCCAGCCACACTTATGTGACATCTTAAAAATCATTACTCACTTCCCTCAGGATTTGGTGCTGACAGGATAATGCTGTGCTGCTTCTTCACTTCTTCCACATTTTGTGCTATTTTTG
Organism: Argya squamiceps; assembly: GCA_037834095.1. Taxonomy (NCBI): domain Eukaryota; kingdom Metazoa; phylum Chordata; class Aves; order Passeriformes; family Leiothrichidae; genus Argya; species Argya squamiceps. Next base: position 13,711,300 of record JBBMKD010000044.1, read on the forward strand.
CTATATTACTTCTGATTTCCTCAACCTAGAGAAAAAGAAATATGGCAAAGAAGACATTAGAATAATTTACGGCCAATATATTTTTAAAAACAAAAAACCTGCTAATAAAACCCAAACTATTTCATCTGTAAGTAGCAGAGAAAGAAATCCCAGCAGAAATGTCAACATTTAAACAGTCTGTAATTATTTTTTTAAACTAAAACCTGGTATTGTTAACAGCAAACATATCCTGAATGGTCAAAAACTTAAGTGCTAATATTTGTAATAAACAGCTGTTGTAAAATTCTATTAGCAAATTCTTGTTGCCAGGGAATTAAAAACATTTCTCTGCAATAAATACAGAAAATACCCAGAAATAAATTAATAAAGCATTACCAACACTTGTTTTGGCAGGCAATTACAAACCATCCTAGGGAGGATGTGGAGATGAATTGTTAAAGCTCATTACTGAAATTAAAAGGCACAGAGAGAAAACAGTCAGTCTTTAATCCCTGGTGAAAACTGGGACTTTACCTGTTGGAAAAAGTCATCCATAAAATGGTCTTTCTCGATGATAACTGTCTCCCCATCTTCATTTCCTTTATACTGTAAAAGACAACAAACACAAATCTGTGAAATCACCCCGGGACAGTGCTCTGAAGCCACAACTCCTGTCACAGCACACACATTTCCATCAGCAGTCTGCAAAGCCAAAGAAGTTTCCCTTCTCCCAGGGCTGTAATCTAAGAACAAACAAGCAGAGAGGCCACAGAGAGTCCAGTGAGCACCACAGAGGAGTGAAATAACACAGAGGTGCTGAGAGCTGGTGATGTAACAGGGCCAGCTCCTCCTGGCAGCCAGAACAAACAACCCACTGCTGCTGCTGCTGCTGCCCTCCACGGCTGCCACAACACACCAGGGCAGCCCCAGTTAGTCTCTCCTGAAGTGGAAATACATGACAGAGCTGATAAAGCCCCAGAGGCTCTGCCACACCCCAGGCACAGCCCCAGCCACCCTGTGCAATCCATGGATCCTCAATTCTTATCACAATTAACACCATCATATCAAGGCAAAGAGTTCAAGTTTGTGTTCTTTAATTCCCTCTGTGCAGCACGGACTGTTTGAAGTGCATTGAGTTAAAATTGGAACAAAATATTACCCTTAACATACAGTCAATGGGTTATCTGTTAGAAAAAAAAAACCTACATGATAATTGTCATGAAGGGATTTTCATTCCAAGACACCTTTTTTTCCTTACAAGGTCTGATCTTCTAACACCCACTTTCTGCTCTCAACCTCTGATCCTATTACCTAAGGAGTTTGGTTCTGGTTTTATTAAATCACGTGAGATATGCACTGTTTGCATGCCAATTCTGCATTTTAATCCAGTGTCAAACACTGCTATTATCTTATAGAGAAGTTACTGTCAATTAAGATTCAGCCCAAGCCTTCGGGAAGAAGCTCCAGCCTTGGTGCAGTTCCTTCCCTGCAGACTCAGGGAATGCACAAAGCCCTGGGGCAGCACAGTGGGATTTGTGCTCAGGGGAAACAAGGATGCCCCAAGAGAAACCCAGGAAGGGAGATGTCCCTGCCCTCCCGGACCCACCACCCAGTGCTGGGCGTCACTGGGGACTCGATGAGTGACTCATTTTGGGGAGATAACGCTGCAACTCCCATTATCTGTCCTTCCAGATTGCCATCAATGAACAGTCTTGCTTAACACAAATAAGGGAGGAAGTCTGTGCCCCAAGGAAGTCACCCAAAACCTCACCCTTCCCAGGACTGCACTGCTGCTAAGCCACAAGCTCTAAGTTACTATTTAAGAAGGAGCTACATTTTAAGACATTTAAGTTCATTATCTATGCAAAAGAACACTTGCTGTTTATATTTACCAAGTAAAGAATAATTTTTCTGCTTATTCATAACTGCATCCTATATTTCATTACTTCAACTAAAAATAATGAAAATACCAGAATGTCAGCTTTTAGTTTGATCAGACCTTAGTAAACCATGCAAGAGCTGAGTGACTCCCAAATCAATGAAAGACAGAGCTGTGACTCAGAAATGTGCATGGAGCTGCTCAGCTGGGAGGCAGCTGATCATGACTCCCCAGCCCACGGCCTGTGCCATGTGTATTTACTCTCCTGCTTGGCTGCAGTGGCACCACTGACAGATCCATTTGCTCCCTACAATTTGTTGAAGGATTTATGGACAGCCTACCTCAGTCATCAGCACTTGAGACACCTGACAAGTTTGTCAGCCTCTGCTCTCTACGTTCTTAAATCATCTCTTCCCTAAAATACAGCTCATCTGCTGCCTCTCTTCCACTGATGTGCTCTCGTGCCTCTTTTGACGAGCACACAACTGACCAACAACTCCCTTTTATCAGAGTGTAGCAGAAACATTCTGCTCTCCCTGGACTTCACCTCCCCAGCACAAGCAGGATCACAAAAAGCTGATAAAAAGTTTCACGCCAATGCCAAGAGCAATCTAATAAAGTCTGTTTGCAGCTCATACCTTGACCTTGGGACCCAAAGTCAGGGACTTACAGCTCCATAAACGTTCAGAGACCTATAAAACACATCCAGCCCTATCAGGAGTTTGTGCTGCTTTGGCTGGGACAGAGTTAACTCTTCACAGCAGCTGACAGGGGCTGTGTTTGGGATGCTGATGACACAAGGATGGTTCAGTCAGGGCCTTTTCTGCTCCCCTCCAAGGGGGCTGGCTGGGGGACACAGATGCAACAGCTGTCCCCAGGTGACACGAGGGACACTGCAGAACACATGGCATTATGCTCAGTGTATGAAGCTGAAGCAAGAAGGAAGTGTGAGGGCATTTTGTCTTCCCAAGTCACTGTTATGTGTGACAGAGTTCTGCTTTTCCAGGAATGGCTGACCCCTGCCTGCCCACTGGAAGTACAAAGGAATTCTTTTTTTTTTTAATTTGCTTGAGTGCAGCTTTTGCTTTACCAATTAAACTGCCTTCATTCTCAATCGATGAGTTTTCTCACTTCTGGAGTCCTGCCCCATCCCACCAGGGCGAGTGAGGGAGCAGCCATGTGCTGCTCTCACTGCCAGCAGGGTTAAACTACAGATATTCTCACAATATCATTTCACAGCTCCAAGAAAGACTATCCTGATGGTTTACGAAAGTTCTGTCACTTCCACTACCTTACAGAATTGCAGAAATTAGTCAGGCTGGAGATATCTCAGTAATTACTGACCTTTGAAATTGGAAACACTGAAAAACGTGACCATTACTTGCCCTTGAAATTCCATTCAAGGTCGGCTGTTTCTCAGAGCAGATCACGTGTGCTGCCCTGGCAGGCTGCAAGGATACTAACTGACCCTTCTCCCAGGGAATCAGCCCCAAGGAGCACCTCACAGAGTGCTCTCCTGACAGCACTGGTGTGCCCAGAGCCCTTGTGCAGCCCAGCAGGGCTTGCAGAGGGCCCAGGAGGGCAGAGGCAGCCTGCGCAGGTCAATCATTAACAGGCTGTCCCAGCAGCCCTGCACACAGCAGCCCTGCACACAGCAGATGGATCCTGCTGCAATAAATCCCCTCAGTGCCCTGCACACAGGCACACGGCCCATCCTCAGCAGCTCCAGGGCTGAGGGAAGGCTCACATCACTGGCTGACTCAGGGAAAAACAACATCGTGTTTTCCTCCTGCTGCAAAGCCTCACTTGGTGCTTGTTTCCACACCGCCCAACTCTAGCCATTTTAACCCCCGTGCCTTTGTGGTTTTTCACCTGCTCCTGAAAAGTTCTGGGGGCACTGAGGGACTGTCCAAGAAACAGCTTAGAAACAAATCAATGCAGCTCTGTTCAAGTTACAGGTCCTTGATTTAAAAAAGCTGCACTCAAATATGAATTTACAGATTGCTATGTACTAGTCATTTTCCAAAGACTATGTGTAACAGATCTTCATTAACACTCACGAGAAAAGAAATACAAAAATCAAGTGTTTTAAATGATTCACCAATCAAACATGGAAAATGGATTCCAGTAGACAGGTCTCCATTCACTTCAGCATGTCCCAAGGGGAAATTCTGGAGCCATATGGACAAGGCACCCCAAACCTGAGATTCAAAGCAGCTTGAGCAGAGGTTTACACCTAACCCTGTTCTGAAACGACTGAACAACAAAAAGAAAGTATGAGTAAGTTTTATTACCAGACCTTTCAAAGGACATCTGTCTGTAATACCTGGCGTTGGCTAAATGTGCCCAGCTGAACATCAGAACATGGACTGCACAGCTCTTTTAGAGCCATTTTAATGGACTTGGATCTGACAACAGCAAACCACTGAAGGCTGTGAGCACATTTTACAGTCATAGCTGTGTACTACTCATTTTCTTCTTTCCTAAACACCAACTATAAACCACTGCTGAAAACAGTGTATTGGATGAGAGAACCTTTTAATCTTACACTTATTTGTGCTCAAAATAACGAAAACCAGCCCGGGATTTGATCAATTGTCCCATTAATTGTATTAAAGGACAATTCAAACAGCCTCAAGAAGTTCATTGGGACCTGCTTAGAGTAACTTAGAAATGACATTAAAATACCCCCCTTAAGTTGAACAGATACAATTATGGTTGCTGTCCTCTGAAAAAGCACATAGTTTACAAAACTTCTTCGAGCTAAGAAAACAAGAGGAAGCAGCATTATCTGAAGGCAAAATAATCTGCATGTCATCAACCACTTCTGTCTCCAGCAACTGTTTAATGGCCCAAACACAGTGTATTAACAAAAACATCTGACAGTTAGGTTATGTTAATGAACCACGAACATCGATAGGCAGCATTTCTCCCTCTTCTTTATAACGATCTAGGAAAGACTAATGACAAAACATTTTGCCTGCTGCCCACAATGTCTGTGTTCTACTCTTAGTGATTTATCCACATGAAATACAATGAAACTTCATTAATAACCCAAACACTTTGGAAAATAGGCAAACAAGGGTTAACACATTATTCCTTCAGACTCACTATTCCTCTTTAAAGCATCTTATCCATGTGTCAAGCATCAAAGTGTTTATTCTATGAAAGGAAAACCACTTCATAAAATCATTATATTTTTGAGATTTCAGATAAAGATGTAAGATGGAAGCTGCTACTTCAATGAGTTGCCCATGGAAATGGGAATATCCATCTCCCTTGGACATGCAAATTTACAAAACTTCAGGTCAACTACACACTTATAATTGTGATGAAACAGAGACTAGATCTTCAGTAACTTTTACCTTCATTTCATGTTTAAATATTTTCTTCATTAGAAGTCTCTAAGCCATTTATTAATTCTTCAGGCAGTGCAAATGACCTTGATCAACATATGAAGCACTTGAGCAATACTGGCTGATACATATTTCAAAAGCAGCCCAGTGCAGTAATGTTTTCAGATGTCAAATCCTAAAGCTGGCTCAAACAAGCCTCTGTACAGCTGCATTAAACACTTTAAACACTTTTAACCCTGTCAATGGGGGGTGTGTCAGGGTGTGGAATTGGTTTCTTCCATTTACAGAAACATGAACGGGATTAAGTCTACAGGTACAGAATCATAAAGTCAATGTGGATCACTATTGGTTGTTTCCTCTCTCTGGGAAGAGTGCACCAGCACCAAAATTTGGCACGTGTTCCACAAGCTGGACATGTACAGAAACAGGGAAAGGGAATAAGTGTACCTGAAAGAAATGACACTGCTTTTTTGGCATGACTCCAAAACACCATTCCTGGTAGAGAAACTGTAATTTAATAATCCTAAAACTTTTCCGATGTCATTTCATCCCTTCAGAGAGGAAGACAAAGAGACTGGTAGTTCCATCACTGGAGATGGAGCCTCCAAAATGTATTTTATGATCCAGAAGACGAAAGAGCCCCAGATCTGAACGCAGCTCAACACAGCCCAACTTCTACACATACGTGCAGTACTGGAACTATCACAGGAACTCCTGCGTGTTCTCCATTTCCATTTCTTTTCAGGAAATAAAAAAACAAAGCAAACCCAAAACAAAAAACCTCGAATATCCTTTTATTTTACCCAAGCCACATCCTGTCACAGAGAGACTGATGGTGTCTCTCCTCAAACTCTCCCCCCTTTTTTAGGATACTGTTTCCAAAGCACGAATCGGGGAAAGGAAAAGAGCCTATAAACAGAGGCAGCTACCATTTTGTAAACACGCGGAAAATAAAGCTCGCAGAGCGCTCTCCTGCCGCATCACGGCCCAAGAGCCGCCGGGCGGACAAACCCAGACCGCTACAGCCCGGGCGGCTCCGGCACGGGATTACCGGGGGAATTCGGGGGTAATCAGTGGAATCCAGTGCCGCCCAAGCCGCTCCGCAGGGGCCGGGGAGAAGCGGAGCGCCGCAGAAATGGCAGAGGGTGGAACTCCGCTCCACAGCCCGGGGGGATCCCGGCGGGAGCGGGCCCCTCCCGGCCCCGGGCACCGCCGTACCGCTCCCCGCCCGCCCGCTCCCTCCGCCGCCCCGCGCCCCCCGCGCCC